>JH152966.1:88858-115509 GCA_000226015.1 Mnemiopsis leidyi | reverse complement strand
CTCTTATCAACCTCCTTAGTAGAAGGAACTTACCACGCTCAGTGCTGATGACAGAGACGTTTATGTCAAAGTCTCTCTTATCAACCTCCTTGAGAAGGAACTTACCCAGCTCAGTGCTGATGACAGAGACGTTTATGTCAAAGTCTCTCTTATCAACCTCCCTGAGAAGGAACTTACCCAGCTCAGTGCTGATAACAGAGACGTTTATGTCAAAGTCTCTCTTATCAACCTCCTTGACCGGTGCAGGGGCGACAGGAGGGAGTCCCGTGATGTGTTCCTTCAGGAGTCTCTCAGGGGAGCTCACATCACTTGTCAGGAATACTTTAACCAGGGTCAGGAAGTCCATGACACCGTGAACTTTAACCTTGTTTAGGACGAAACTCCAGTGTTTCTTGTCTGGCGTGTTCCTCATGTTTATCTGAAACAAACAGCGGAGTTTTACGTTATTTTCAAAGTAAATATTTACGATTCCAGACACTCGACAGCCATGGCCCATAACAACAGTTGTAAAATGATTTGAGAGGCTACACCAGCTAGACTCAGTTTCTCACTACACCTGAGTCTAGTTCTCTCACCTCAACTTGGAGTGACTCCGGCTCGAAACTGTCCCTGTGAGTCACGACGAGAGGGAAAGAGTTGCCGCTGGCAGGCCGAGTATCCTCCACCGTCAACAACCGTGACGTCAGTTTCACAACGCTGTGTTTGTTGGAGTATGTCTGGAATGCCAGAACTGACGTCGTCAGGTAGAACCTATTAGGGAAAGTGTTTTGTTCTGCACGTGCAGGTAACACGTGATACTTGCATGCAATGCCGACAACAGTAAAATGTGGTACTTGCGCGTGCAGTTCACACGTTGACGTATAAAATGCACGGTTCATCTGTCACCCACTTTTCGCAACAGATCCTCTTCATATGCTTCCAAAGGGTGACCGGACATTTGTCCGAACGGACGTTTGTCCGAACGGACATTTGTCCGAACTCCTAATCTGATGATAAACGGACATTTGTCCGAACGGACATTTGTCCGAATCGGTTTGTTGTCAAACATCCATAGGGGCAGAGTAGTCATCATAGTTGTTTTTAATGAAATAAACATTCACATAAGGTCTTCGTCGGAATGGGCTAGGATGTAGTATGCAGAGATGTTGAGGTCTTCAAGGTTCCGGGGGTTGGAGGGGTGTCTGTTGCTTTGTTGCTTGCTCTGTCTAGCCATCCTTCCAAGAGAGTCGAGTGTACATCCAAGCTTCGCCCGAGCAGGGGAATTTGGTGGGTAGATAAGCCTGTGCCGCCTTCCTCTTGAGAGACTGCTTGGCTTGGAAGACAGAGTCGTGGGAGTGGTCAGGAGCAGGAGAAGTCAGCTTGTCGTCCAATGTAGTAATCGGGGCTCCGCAACCCTTGCGAAAGTCCGCACACTTCCAGTAGGTAGTCTCGTTCTTCTTCTTGTCCAGCCAGTTCTCGCTCTAATGTACTTGCTAGTAGCATTTTATCTGATTCGGACAAATGTCCAGGAAACGGATATTTGTCCGAACGGACTTTTGTCCGAATATGCTTGTTAACAGGCATTCGGACAAATGTCCGTTCGGACAAATGTCCGCCAATCCTTCCAAAGTTAATCTTGAATCTTGATTATTAACTGTGTGACCACTGTAACGGACTATGCTTCAAGCTGAATTTCTGAAAATGCAGGCCGGGCCGAAGGGCAGTAGTGACTGAGTGAGACACTAGTTCTACAGAAATAAAATAATCTCGGTGCTTACTTGGCGAGAGAGCGGTCTGTCTTTCTATGAAGTAGTTCGATACTGACGTTATCAAGTTGTATAGCTATGTCCACGTCAAGCCAACATCTCATCCCGTCTAGATCCAACCTGATTTAACGATCTGTTTAAGTTTGTTCTCCAAGAAAATATTCCATTTTAGAATTTTAGTGACAAATAACGAACATTTACTCAATATATTTCTGTCTAATATATATAAGTGCATTACTTGTGGACATTGACTGTGTCGGTTATGTGTTCTCTTGAGATTACAAACTCCTCGATGTCCTCTGAGAGATTGTAGCTGAGAAAACCCTTCACCTTTGCCAGGTCTGATTCAGTAATTCTGAAATTATACCTCTTTTTAATCTAAGAATTATACATTGTTCATACATCGTCCAATTAAGAAATCTACGCATTTCCACCATCTGACTACCCACTCAAATGAAACACAAATCCTCTATACAAGTGAAGGAGCAGAAACTGTAGAAGGTGTAGAACATTAACTAGGTGAAAACAACAAATAGTCCGAAACAAACCTAATGCCGGTAGTAGACAGTAACTAGATAAAAACGAGTATTTCGAAACAAACCTAATGCCGGTGGTAGACAGTAACTAGATAAAAACAGCGAGTATTCCGAAACAAACCTAATGCCGGTGGTAGACAGTAACTAGATAAAAACGAGTATTCCGAAACAAACCTAATGCCGGTAGTAGACATTAACTAGATAAAAACAACAAATATTCCAACACAAACCTAATGCCGGTAGTAGACAGCTCTCCGCGAACACACAAGTTCGGAGAACTGTGGTTGAAGGAACTGTCCAAGTTTCGTCTGACAATCAGGGACAGGAGACACTTCTCATAGAGAAGGGAGGTCACGTGTTTTATTTCACTGCTGTCCCACACCGCCGACACCACATCCATGTCCCTGTGACATTGTTAAAAATAGTGAAACAGTTATCTTTCATGGTGGCAGGGGGTTGCCACCCTAACCATCGTCATAAGAACATCTTAGCTCGGACACGCGATAAACGTATTTAATTTGTACTGTTGAAATAGTTTGAAATTCTGTGTGTTTCAATTATGTGTATTTAAAAGAGAAAGGTTTGTAATAAGGTATGTAATAAGGAGGGGTTGCAGATATCTAAAATTTCCAAATCTTATTTCTCGACAATTTTTTGATGCATTGTTACTGCATATCAGGATAATAGTAAACAAATTTCTACAAAGTTTCTCTTCAGAACTGAGTCTACTATCTCGAATCCTATTTAGTTTTTACAACTCAGTCGTAACAAGATCAGTACCTGAGTTTGATGTCCAAACAGTCGAGAAGACACGGTTTACTGTTTCTTTCTCTTCCAGACTCCAACGTACTTGCTAACGTCTCTTCCGTTGTGGCGAACCTTTTGTTTTTTATTAATTTTTAGTCAATGCATGCTATACGGAGACGTGCAAGGTAAGGCGAACTATCATTTTACAATAAGACCAGGCATTTAGAATAAATAGTTGTTAAGAGAACACAAATTAAACTATTTTCATTTAACGATTTCAGCGAGTCCAATAATTGCTCAATCCTTACCTGAAAGTGTTGGAGACAGCAATGTTGCCGGGATACCCGACCAGCACGTGAGCGCTGGAGGGAGTAACCGGTACTACCACTACCGGGCTACTCATCTGCACGTCCAGGAGGATTCTGTGCCCGTGTTTCGGGAGGGCTTGATACGTTCCTGTTATCACAGCATTCCTGTTCACCTGAGCAGCAACTAGTTAGGACTAGTTGGAGTCATCGCGTTGCCATGGTGACAAAGTGTTGCTATGATGACTGTGTAAAATGACGGAAACTTGGGAGATCAACAGTCTTGACAATTTGATACTCAGAAAACAAATTTAGAATGATTCCATATTTTATTTAGGATCAGTATAATTGTCTTATGCCCCAAAAAGTAAGTCACTAGCGCGCTTTATCGATGTTGTGGTTAATTTTCAATTTCTATTTTTTTCTACTGTTGCATCGACCTTTTGAGATATATTCCAAATATTTTATTCACTCTTTGTCACTTTTAGAACTGTTAATGTAATTTTTTAGAAAAGTTTTAGTATGGGAAAGGACACGAAAAATTAACTAATACAAATAAGAAAAAACTTGTAGTTTTAGTGACACTTATTAGATGTAGAAAACAAAGTCAATCATATCGAGATAGTCCCAATATAAAACAGGAAACAACTTGAGATGTGTGACCACTGACCGTCAAATCTAATTCGTCTAAACAATTTCAGAACTGTTGTTCAGTTTGGATTATACAGGTAATGCAATTGAACAGTAATACGGAATGTAATAAATAATCTTGCTACGAATATTGCAAGTCCTTTGAAAGTCGTTTCACATGATTTTGTATAACGTTGCTCCATATCACGTGATCACCGGACGTTCTGGACAAATCTGGAGGTCTCACCCGTACTGGCGGTTTAATTTCAGTGGGGGTTGACAGTCTCAGAAAAGTAAGCATTTTAAGAAACCTGATTTTCAGGAAGGCTCGGAAAGTGCGTGCTGTAATGCAGTAAATGTAAAAGTTAGCCATGATATTTAGATACAGTACAAATGTAACCGCCCTCCACATTTGGCCGCTGTGTTGAACTCCCATTGTCATCCAAGTCACAAAAACTAAACCCAGGGGAAGGTAAGAGAGAAATTGGATAGCAACTGTTATTAGGACAGTTATTGTACCCTCCAGACGAACTCTCCCTCCAACCCTAGAACGGACTCTCTTCGCCAAAAGTAGGATGAGTATCGAGGAAACGACGAGTATTGTGTAGGAAAGGAAGTGAATCACTGCAATACTGGCTGGATAATACACCTTGTACCAAGCAGGGGCCAGGTCAGACTGATGTAGATAGGTACATTCGTATGTTGCATAACTGAAATAAACAGTGTCTCTGATGTAGAATATCTTGGTTACTAAAACAGGGGTATAGCCTACAGCAACAAAGGCCCAGAGAGCCACGCAGATGACGTGCCCTCTGTTTTTCGACCAAGTTCGTGCGATCAGCGGGTACTTCAAGTGTGTCAGCTTCACGGCAGTCAGAGCACAGGTCAATATCATGGTGAATCCTGCGAATAACATCACAAAGTTGTCTTGGACATGACAAAGAAATTCTCCAAGAATCCATCTATCTGCAATTGTTGCTGTGATGACCGGGAAAACACGAAATATTGATTGCAGTAGATCGCTGATTGCCATGTATTGTATGATTGCAACAATAACTTTGTGTAGGTTTATAACTTTGTATTTGCAGGTCGCTATGAGAATGATGGTATCTCCGATAAGGGATGATATAAGGACAATAAGACCCCAAAGCACCAGGAAGGAACGTTCGGTCTCGCTTTTGATTCCAGAGAGGGTTTTGTTGTCCGTCAGCATGGCTTCACTCTTTGGGGGTATACATTCGTTATTCAAATCTTGACAATAATCATATTAGCAAAGCTTATGTAACACTAACATATGCGTGCAATTAATGTGAGACTCTTGAAAATTTGTCTTTTTTGTGTTTATTTTTATATTTCATCTTCGTTAAACTGCTTTAGTTATGGTAGTTTTGGCACCTTGGTGTAGACGGCGCCATCAAGACGGTTCGAACCGCTGTGAAAGAAATAAAAAGAATTCAAACTTTGACTTTAATTGAAACTTGCTTGCAAATATCGGATCAGCTCTGAACGGAAGAGATGAATTACCTTGCAACATTAGTATTTTCTTATTTGCTTTGATTGAAAATTGATTGATTGATTCAAAACTCCAAGCGATGGTGGATCATAAACATTTTGAAACCACAACTTATGCAAAATGATTCTCAGATAAACTGCTCAGATACTACAGCAACAGATTACAATTGAAGTTAAAGCAAAGTGCAAACCAGTGCACTTTTTTGGAATAGCTACAGTATGACTAACGAAAACTACTAAGGAGCCCTCAGATACTGTTTGCTGTAGTTGAAATATAAGTTAACAAAATAGGAGGAGTTAAAGAGGACGAGAATAATTATGTAAAAAGCGGCAGCGGTGACTATAGAGTTGATTAAGAATAATAATTGATATAAGCAAGGGACAATGCAGGACTACTACAAAGACTTAACAAGATTGATTAGCGACGATATTGGAGGTCCGTAACAGGAGCCTGTGCCCTGTAATTTCGGTAGAGTGCGTAAACAACGTCCTGCAAATACGGTAAACAATGTAAAAGTGGAGGTGGAAACAATAATTTTAGTTCCTATACGGCACGGACAGACAAACACTTTACAGTTACGTTCTACATTTTCACTTTAGGTACACTCTGTACACTCTGCCTGAAGAGAACATTTTTTCTCAATTACATTGAACAGCGTGCAGTTAGCAGATTTTGAAGAGGACAATCTTCGAAAGTTGCGTAATGAATAGGTAAACTTGGCCGACAATGTGATACTGATGTGAGGATAACATGAAATGTTAAATAGATTGGCGACTTCGTTCCTGCAATTTGAATAGAGTATAAGGAAGTTTATAAAAGTGAACCACATTTCATCTTTTGGCTGAAAGTTCGTAACATTATCCGGCAAACTTGAACAATAATTCTTAAAAAAATTCTTACAAAGCACTTACACAATATACTAATAAGCACTTACACAATATACTAATATCATTTCTTTATTTACTAAAAAAAGTCATTTACTGTGACGACGGAGTCAGAGACTCAGAGGCAGCTATTATCCAACGTACGAAATATGAATGTTATTAGCATATAAGGGCGTCAATGTGACACTTGGCATAATTAGATAAAAACTCACTGAGTCAAAAGCTGAGTGAAAAAAGTCGAATACTTGAGATTATACTGAACTAATTGTTAGAAGAAGTGTCTTTAAATGTGATAGTTCAAATTTAACAAGCTGAGTAGAGCAATATTTGTACAACGTATAAAGTAATTTTCTCATGTCGTATCAGATCAATCGAATTGCCGCATATAGCAAGACAACGAGAAAAACAAAAACTTGTACTGAAAAATTTTACTGCCACTGAGGACATATGGTAGTTAAGCTCGGACATACATATTCTTTACGCATGGATTTAATGAAAACTTAAGCTATCGCAACAACAACTGTAGACAAACACAACGGGTGTAATGGTACAGTTCAGTAGACAGTTTGTCTTGTAAATAACTAAACACTCTCACCCGCATAGTCCAGACGTAGTGATACCACTCATGGGACTGAGACTCGCACACGCAAGACAATGGATAATCAATGTTTCATCCGCGTGTCGCAATACTACACACAATTCCCACACGGTTCACAATTAAGCGTTTGTGTTTATTGATGAGTCAGGTGATGGGGATTGAGGGGAGGCGTTCTCGGTAGAACTGGTAACTGTTAACGCTTCTGTCAGGGCAGCAGGCAGCTATCGAGAGGATATTAGAAAGGTTTATTTTGGCGATGGGTTACTTATGTTAACCAATCACAAGCTAGAAAGCATTGTTTTCTAGCTTTTCATTGTGACCCTTCACAAAAAAACCTTCCTCAGTTGACCTATTGTCGAAATCAAATAAAACATTCCAGTTAACAACACTTTAACTTCCGAAATATGTCGCGATATTCTTTCAACGACAACTCAAAATGAATTCTGTAGTTTTGTAAACAACATTTTCATAACGGAAACCATTGTAGGTAATTAAACCAGTAAAGTGGAACCAGGTCGATAAAGCCTGTTACCAGACAACTGCAAGTTTTTTAAATCATATAACTAACAGTAATTGAGACAATTACATTGATAAATTTCCGGTGCTACAGCAGTTAATTGTGTTGCTATTTATAGATCAATGTCAAATTGTAACTATTTCGGTTTCAGATAAAGACTATTCCTGGCCGTTAATTGAAAACTATTAGATACGGAATTATAATGCCAAGGCCGTGCTTTCAGTGCAGGACACTACAAATGTAACCAATTCACTGATGTCAGAACCTATGTGACCAACAATATCTGGAACTGTAATATCAGAGTGAGGTTGTTCTTATATGACACGTCAATTCTCCAAGCATCCATTAACTGCCATGGTTGCGGTGGCAACGGTGAAATTTTAATCGAATTTGAGATTAATTAGGCTCGCCAGTAATTTTAAAAATTGAAAATTCAGGGTTTTCTAAAGGTCTTGATCAAAGCCACTTTGGAGTAATTCTAAGGTCCAAATAGCTACTTAGCTAGGTATAATTTGAGAATAAATAAGACCAACATCCAGCTAGGTATAATTCTGGGAATAAGCATCGGGATTAACTGATATGATATTGTATAATTTTGAGGCGAGACCTTAAAAACCTTGAAGATCCCGAAATTTCGGCATTTTTAAGAATTCTTAAATTTAAGGGTTATCTAAATAAGTGCAGTCGGGAGTTGATCTTCATCTTTATCATCATCAAAACTTTGAGACTTGAGTCAAAAACTTTTAACTAGAAGCAGGTCGTACTTTATTGTCCATAGATTGTCTTATGATATCGAGTGCTTTGCAAATTCTGCTTCTCAAAAACTCTCTGAAACTTCGCATCGTTATACAGTAAATGTAAAAGTTAGCCATGATGTTTAGATAAACTGCATATGTTACCGCCCACCACATTTCTCCGCTGTGTTTGACTCCAAGTGTCATCCAAGACACAAAAACCACTGTCAGAGGTAGGTAAGAGATAAACTGGATGGCTACAGTAAGTAGAACTGTTATTGTACCCTGCAAGCGTATATTTCTACCTCCATTCCGAGAACGAACTTTCTTAGCTAAAACCAGGATGAGTATAGAAGTAACTACGAGTATTGTATAGGATAGAAAATGAAAGACGGAGATACTGGCAGGATAGTAAACTTTGTACCAGGAAGGGGCTGAGGTTGACTGATGAAGATAACTGCACTCATAACTATCAAAACTGAAATAAACTGTTTTCCTCATGTACAATATCTTTCCAACCAAATTTGGAGCGTATGTCACCAGAACAGAAATCCATAGACCAACACATATGTTGTGTCCTGTGCGTTTAGACCAAGTTCGTGCTATCAGTGGATATCTTAAGTGTAACAACTTTACAGTTGTCAAAGCGCAGGTCAACAACGTAGCGAACCCAGCCAATAATATAGAGTTATCTTGGATATGACACAGTGCTTCTCCTAGTATCCATCTGTTCGCGATTGCTGCTATCAATAGAGGAAATACGCGGAATATCGACAGCAATAGATCGCAGAACGCCATGTGCTGTATTATTGCGACCATAACTTTGTGCATATTTAAGACTCTGTATTTGCAGGTTGCCATCAGGATAATGCTGTCTCCAACGAAGGATGATAGGAGGACAATGAGGACCCAGATTATCAAACAAGAACGTTCAGCGTCGTTCTTGATACCTAAAGTCTTGTCGCTCGTCTGCATGACTTCTTGAGGACTTGAGGTTAATTGATCGTCAGTTACACAGCGTTTCATAGATTAATGTAATAAATCAAACAACTAAAGGAAAAAACTTAGGGCAAAATATAGGTAAAACGTACCTTATGTAAAGAAAATATGTCAGAACGATGAATATGGAAAAATTCAATATATTTTATCAATTTTGGAATTGCGTTTGTTTGATTGTGGTAAACAGTCAATACTTGGAAGTTTTGGTTAGGTGCTAAAACATTGGAACAGAAATCATGATGGTCGTGGTCAAATTTTTGTACCATAAACCATTCCAAAAATCAAAATTTTCTATGGTCATGGTCGAGTTTGTTTGACCAGGGGGCAAATTCTAGGGTGTCATGAACATGGTCGGAGCCTTGCCTTCCCCCCCCCCCACAGTATGCACTAGAGATAGTGATAAATGCTATGCTGGGTTGAAGTAATGCACACGTGCGAGCATGTGGAAATGCTTTTAGATGCGAGTTGATTTATATGTTTGAGTTGTTGTTACTTGTGTTCTTCTTTTAGATGTCCAAATAGATGCGTGTTGATTAGGGTTGGCAATTATATCTCAAAATTTTTTATAGATATAAGATATAATTTTTTTCATTTTATAGATATAATTATAGATATAAAGATATAATTTTTAAATTTTTAAATTTTTATCATTTCGTTCAATTTTGAGGGTGAAATAGAAAGGTTCACCTCACTTGATGTTTGTGTGAAATTTTACATGTGATGATCCACCTAACATGGTAGCACCTCGCAAAGTAGATCAATTCCCAAGCGATTTTCTCATCACGACTAGATTGTAATTAGGTCTTTAAACACAAGGAAATGTGATTCAGCAATTTGTTATTCAAACACAAGGAAATGTGATCCCTGGATCATATAGCAAATTACCAGCGGTAGTTCTGCTCTCTAAACTGATTACCAGCGGTAGTCAACTCTTCCACAAACAGCTAATTACCAGCGGTAGTTACGCTCCCTGAACAGCTGTTTATCAACAACAGTCACGCTATCTCATCTATATAGATTACCAGTGGTAGTCTAAAATTTATCTTGCTATCAGACAGTGAACCACAGTCATGAACTGAGCTAATGGAGCAAGCTTAGACTTGTCCTAGAACCACATAGCAACAGCAGAAATATTCTCAACTGCAGGACCTTGGAGCAGGTCCCTCTCCGGACACTTTGGCCCTAGTCAGGAATTCTCTTAAGGATGAGTCTCTTATTGAGAAAGCCTGCTTGAAGGATCTTGGAGAGTTCCTTATCGCAGGACCTTGAAGAGTCCCTTATCGAGATAGCCTGCAGAACCTTGGAGCAGGTCCCTTTCTGGACACTCTGGCCCCTTCAGCTCTTCAGGAAGTAGCCTCCTATTTACACTTTGGCCCCAGTCAAGAAGTCCCTATAGGAGCTCTACTCCCGGAAGAAAATCGTCAGCTTAGTTTTTAAATGCCGTATTTTGTGATTAATCAGAAAAAGAAATTATATCTATAAAATTTCAAAATTATATCTATAAAATATATCCAAACTTTTTAATTTTATAGATATAATTTATAGATATAATTTTATATCTGCCAACCCTAGTGTTGATACAATTTTTAAGTTGCTGTTACTTGATGATGTCCAAATGTGGAGTATAATATAATATTGAGACGTGAGTGTTATGCAATTACTGACTAGATCAAAAGATGCAGCGTTGTTTTTGCTGTTCAAAAAATATGATTATGCCACAAACGATAAAACACGCTTTGCCACAAAAATAATCAGAACAACGGAACACCAATCTGCAACTGACTGTACATTCATTTATCATCTATTCGACAAATTTTGAAGTTTGCTTCTGCTTTCTCCTTAAATTTCATCATCTAAATTCATTCTTATCAGCAGGTGTGATTTACAGGTCCCTCTAAGATAAAATATCCACTCTGAGGCGGGTGATTATCAATTCGTACATCATTATTATCCAATTCAGCATTCTTTCGTGCGGTAAAACAATGGTGGTATTAGAATGCCATATGGCCGACCGATGGATACATACACCTGCGTTCGTAGGCTAAGCATAATCATATGTCAAACTTTTTCGACCAGATCAATAACTGACGTTGTTGTATTATAAGTCGTTAAAACTTAAAACTTCATCATAATAACATCCAAGAAAAAAACCTGCAAGGAAGTGTCGAGAACAACAAAGTGGTCCAGGAAAGCCAGGGTCTCAGCCAGGAATCTCTTAGTATGGACGTATCTGATCGAGCTCATGTGGAGGGTAAGTGAACTGTCATACTCTCGTAACAGTTCACGGTCTTCCTTTGTGCATTTCTTGAAATCAAACTGCGGATGAGATAGTGGGGGTGAGTAATGAGTAGAATTGTAAGACGGGATAAAAGGAGATACAGAGAAGTAGAGAAAAGAAAGTGATATGGAACATCGCGTTAAAATAAGAGCTTTTTTAACGCCACACCTGCAACACTTCGTTCCCAAGAACAGTAAACTTGTCCTTGTAAAGTCCAGCACAAGGACTGAGATCTTCAACTGACAGTCCTAACATTCTTCCTTGGCATTCAACCTGGGGCAAATTAGAGTTTGTAGACTACGAAAAATCTGGAAGTATTATTGCTTAAAAAGTTTATATAAACAGTGACAAGTGATCGATCTGCAGAAAAAATAGAGTGACACCCCCTAAAATAACATACCTGACTAGAACCAAGGATTAGAGTGAAATAGAGTGACACCCTCTAAAATAACATACCTGACTAGAACCAAGGATTAGAGTGAAATAGAGTGACACCCCCTAAAATAACATACCTGACTAGAACCAAGGATTAGAGTGAAATAGAGTGACATCCTCTAAAATAACATACCTGACTAGAACCAAGGGAAAGTTCTAGAGCAACACCCTCTATATGGCAGAGAGCCAAAGGGTACTCTCTCTTGTTCAAAGTTATGTTCAATTCCTTCATCGACACACAAACGGTAGTCTCACTTGACTTCTCTTCTTCTAACGAACCCTGGGATGCGTGATTCATTTATTCCTAATATCACTGAGATTGCTGACCTGCCAACTTAAGCTTCAGTCTAAAATTATTTCATCACTAAAAATCGAATACATTTATTGAGTCAGAATATTAATTTGATGAGTTATAACCAAAAAAGTCCAGAAAGGTTCAAACTCCTTCAGTATGCAAGAAATCGCATTAAAATTTGTAAATGAAAACTTAACTTTAATGCTTTTGACATAACTGAGTCAGACAACTTAAAATGTGAGTCGACAAAAGGTAAAAACAACAATGTGACAACAACCAAAAACAACAACTAAAAACATAAATTTATTTAAAAAGGCAGGGACTCATTCCAATAAACTTCACTTACATCCAACTCGTTGACCTTATTAGGATCGCTCATGTCGTTAAGGAAGTCCGACACGGCCTGAGATCCCCGGACAACCTTCTCGTTTACAGTGGGTGAAATAGTCATGAAGTCCAGCAACATGACCCAGGTTTGGAGATTTACAGTAACATCCACACAGTTCAGGTCTACTACCACACACTTTCCATCTCGCTCCTCCTAGTTCAAGTGTAAGTTTAGAAAAGTTCAGTGTCTAAAACATGTTTAGTGTATTATTATTATCAAATGATACTTTCGACACTACTATTATACAAATAATTTGCGGCTCTAATGATGTAATTAAACGAAGATTTCAAGCCTTCATTATCTGTGCTTTTCTCTTCTGACAACCAACATCATCAAATGATAATATGGAAAAGATAATAGGGAAAAGACAAGATGCTAGTTTTAAAACCCTATTTTAATTTGTAGCACCGAATTAGTCCTTAGTCCCTACCTCCTCTTTAGAGATGTTATCAAAGATCCGTATGCTGACCAGAGCCTTCATGTCACTCTCTTTCTTGTGCGGAGACATTGTAGCGGTATCATCTGAAGAGACAGATATTTCTTGTTATTGCTACAACACGCGGTAGTTGTCTTCCTGAACTATAGATCACAGGACACAGGTCACAGTCTTGAAGGAAATTGAAAATCATATTCCTTGGCCAAGGAAAGCCGATTGGTAGTGAAACAAAGTAGGTTGGTACAATGTACTCGTTGTATTGCAGCTTTCCTGCTCGGCACTAGTACTACCAAAGTTGGTATACATGGTTATAACTAGATTGCACAAAAAGCAAGTAAGAACTCGCGTGTACGCTCTGCTTAGGCTAATACTTCGTTACTGAAATGTCGCAGCGCGCACCAAATACAACGATTCTAAGTAGCGACCGCATGTGGCCACAGGAGAAAGTAAACACCGCAATATAACCCAACAATTTCTGAAGATCCAATTGTAAATGTTGCATAATGTTTGATGTATTATGTTGATGATGGCATTGGTACTTGGGCTCAAATTATACCTGCGCTAACAATGAGCTGTGAGGTGTGGTAAGACAGTTGATATAGCAATAGTACTAAATCACCCGTTTCATTTAATGCAGACGATCATCTCTAAATATTTGAAATAAAACGCTCCAACTAACTTTGTCTCCGTTTGGAAGGAGTAAAAAGAAGGCCAGTACTGGAAGATATACTGGGAGGAAGTCTAGCTCGATGTCGACTTTTGAAGAGATACTTTGCAGGAGAGTTGGGAGGCTCCAGCATGTCTACAATGTTCAGCTTGTGTAGGGTGATATACAGGTCTTTGGTTTCTCCTTTCCTGAAAAACGCAAGCTTAGTTTGAATTTCCGTCAGGTTACTCCGTATAAGCGATTGCCTCCAAAATTTTGGAGTTTCTTTGACTTAAATCCATAGATTCTGTTGCCACCAAAATTTACCGTTTTCTCAAATCGAATTATTAAACTTTCAATTGAGGCGATTACCTCCAAAATTTATAAAACTCGGGCTTTTTACTTCAAAATTAGGTTATTACAGTTCATCTTAACATTGTAAGCTTTCCACTTTTGTTAACCTTACACGTTTTGTATGAAATAGGACGCCCGAAATTTTATGCCAAACTGTTTTTATTACCTTGCCCTTCAACAATATTATTGTCTCCCTCAGAACGGGCTTTCTAGTTATACAGGGGAGGGGGTTAAACGTTACTTCCCTATTTTTGGCCTTTTAACTTAGGCTGTGATCGCCGACTACTATGTGCTAAAGTGCTGTTAAAGTTAAATTTGTTGAAGCTCTACCGCGACAGATTACCAAGATACTCACTTAAACGAACTCTGTCATGACGTGACATGGTGCTGGCACTAAAGTGGATTTAAAAGGGTAAGAAGTAAGTTGATCATCGAGATTCGAGCCACTCATATAAAAATAGCTCGAAATACGTCGAAAATGAACGTTTATTCGAAAAATGAACATGGATTTGGAGGCATTTGACAGTTAGCGTGAAATATGGTGGTCACAGCCTAGGTTATAAGGAAAAATAAGGGAAAGAAACTTTTGGACCCATAACAATGAGTACAAATGCCTTAGAACGTTGAACTTACTCGTTCATAGTTTGTAGTTTGATCTTATCTGGAAGTGCACATTACGATATGTCACGATGCTACATGGTTTAGTAATCAGTTCCGATTTAATTAGGTTACACTGTAGTTTTATTGCATTGAAACATGTTTACAAACTTTTTAACTTACCACTTTTATTGCCCAACTGACTGAGCTACTATTATAAGTCAAGCTTTTCTTCTGCTTGTACATGTACGAAGCATGCACCCTCCTATTCGAATAAGCAAAGGGGGGTTTGACAAAACGTTTCCATATTACCACTAGGTAGTATGAAACTACGTCATGAGACGAATATTACACCCTCTCTTCAATGTGAGTAAAAGATAATACAAAAGTTCGCCTAAAATTGAGACCAGACAATAGACTGTATTTCTCATTACACGCCCAATAAAAAGTAAGGAGGAACTATTAAGACGTTAGCTTCACAAACAAAGACCAATGTAATCCATGGTCTCCGAAAGACGTGCAAAGAGACTTAGAAGCTCCATCGGCTGCGAGGTAATATTCGACCTGTACTGACACGAAACTTGCACAAGACGTTTTGTTTTACCTGAGTTGTTTTACCTGATTTGTTCATATAAATAAAGTACTTTGGGGGTATTTAGCAAACCCTTCATATCATGTGTCACGTGATAGCGTCTCTCGATATTGATAGGCTATTCCCGACTTCTCATTGGTCAATCGTTGTCACATTGACATAATACGAAACATTCATGATACCTCCCACAAAAGAATTTATTCATAATTGTTTAAACATGAATACAAGTGCTATTTATCTAAGACAAAATTAGGTTAAAGTGTGTTCTTACTGGGCTCACCAAATATCATTGATTCTTGGCAATATTCATTATCCAGTAGTGTCAATAATATTGCATACGGTTTTATAGAACATATCATTCGTTTATTCTATCATTTTAAACTTCAGCTTGTTGTTATTTCTGCGCAAAACATTTAATCATTTATCAGTTGAACTTTCAACTTTAAATTTGTTCTTTGGTTGGTGTCCCAAATTCTACATCGTCAATAGTGTCGACTGAAATGAGGCCATAACCATTATCAAAATTCCATACCTGTAAAATCAAGCAATTAAGTATAGCAATTAACAAATTAAGCAATGCACTGTTAAGCATCATCTTTAACGGCTGGTTTTAGACTTACTTGGTCCATGATATAGTGAAGTCTTCGAACTTGATCTGGGCTAGATTTGGTGTGGAAGTATCCAACAAATCTCCCTGAAGTTGTATCAGCACCACGGGCAGCACGAAATCCGACTTTATCTCTGAAATAGTCCAGAAGTTACAATATTATAAATATCTAGTTCTGTTTCAAAGCGGAGCACTAAAGCTCTGCTCTTTCGTTTTATTGTACTAAACTAGAAGTATTGAATTACCTTGATTGTGGTTTATTAGGTTAAGCATAATGTTTTTTTTTCATCAATTGTATAAGTTATTGTCATTGACCCGACTAATTAAGTCCTTTTAATGAGTATAGCCCCTATTTTAGGTGCCATCCCAAGAAATTAAGATGCCTTAAACTAGCTTATGGCTGATTAACTTCAGGAAGGACGATCCAAAAGATATGGCGCCAAAAGTTCTACAAAGACAAGATTTCACCTCAAAGATAACAAAGATATCAGAAGATTTAACAATCACCCTGCCACTTATCATCAACCCAGATGTGAATCAGCAATCAGATGGAATTTTATCCGTGAAAACCAACACGGACTTATCAAATAGTCACTGTAGATTAGGCGCAATACGCATTGTGACGATATGCTTTCCTGTAGTTGTTATAGGCATGACTGTATTGATTGTTGTGGCCGGGGCATTTCTTTGACATTCCTTCGACATTTCAAAACCAGATTCAGGTTGATATAGTTTAAATCTTTGAAACAATATGGGAAAGATGTAAAATGCCTTCAATGACTTTGTAAAATTTTATTTAATACTTGGGCCTTGTCTTGGATCCTGGCATGATTCTATTAAAGCCCATCTATTTTAAACATCGCTGGTAAAGAACTGGCTACTGAGATATCGAATATGACATAGCAAGCTTTGAGAAGACCGCAGTAAATCTACATCAGTTTATGTTTACAGGGTAACGTGCCTTATTTTGTCATTTTACTCATCCTTTAATTATTCCTGCATAAGTATTCTAGCGCAGAAAGGAATAAAGGAAGAGACCTGACAAAATTAGACACAGTACCCTCGCTGGTACAGATTAATTGTTAGCAAATTAGATGAGATTTAATCAGATTTTCGTAGCTTAGATCGGTCACTAACTGACTAAGATCAGTGTTTAATAGAATTCAAATCCATCTGATTATTTGTATCAATACTTCTCATTATATTGTAACATTTCAGATAAGGTCGTTATCGTTTATCATTTTTTGTTAATAATACTTGCTGCATACTGAGGCGGTCGCTTTATAACAGAACAAAATGTATTGCAGTAGTATCCTTGATTCGTTTGATAATAAGATAATACATGTCATTCATGGCAACGGATGCCAATTACTGACAGATAATTGACTTTTAATTTAGTATACACAATCGGAAAAACACAGGTGCTTTTTACTAACTAAAACGGTATTATAGGCTTGCCGAATGGTCCATATCAGATGATCAGCACGCAATGACACAGCTGAGCACGCGACACATAGTATAAGATATCTCAACACCCGGCACGTGACTAGCAGTATAGCCCACGTGGGCACACATCACGTGGCACACGTGCACGCAATTAGCCTATCAATGCTAAAGAAGAGCGAGTCATACAAGCACGTGATGGGGTCACGAGGACAATATTAAATTCGATGTAATGTACAATACGGAGCTATCATTATACAGCTTCCCGCCTGACAACGCTGCATGGCATTATCTTTAACCGGGGTTTTCAGTATACATCTTTGTATTCGGTTGCTGCATAATCGATTGTTGTTCGGTACATTGGACATGTCCTGCCTCATGACCGGTCGGCAAATTTTCTTTTCTTTGCCATTTCTTTGACAATACAGTAATAGGATTTTGCGCTCGCATTGTAAGCAACTTGCATTAATTGGAAAGATCGTCTTGAGTGCTATTTCTGTATGATCGATGTATTTTCCTTATTCCACTATCTCAGAGTGGTCCTGGTGCATATGTACTTATGTTATCCTGGTAGATTTTCTGAAGTTACTTCCCTGTCTCATTCCTCATAAAATATCGTTTAAAAACTTATTTCAATATCTAAGACGATTTAGAAATCCTTTTGAACTTGTCGAGTGACGGACCAAAGAGATTTGCGAATATCATCCGTGTTCTTAATTTTTAAGCTTTCAAAAGAAACACCAATCAAGATTGGAAAGAAAATTTTTCGCCGAACAATCGAAAAAACGCCATAAGTAAAAACACATTGGAGTATGATTACAGTATGACAATGATTACGTCATACAGACCCAAGATGCTTATTGAAATTTTAAGAACACAAGTTTGTATTCAAACTTCGCACGTGCAGCGTGAGCCATGGAGTTGTAAAATCATACTCAGAACGGCTTTATTATTTCGCACGTTTGTATTGACAAGTGCAGAACAATGAAAATGGGCCCGAGTTACGAGGGTATAGTGATTCCGTGAATTTTAATTATTAAAACAAATAGCAATTTAGGCATGATACAGGAAATGCAGCGGTCGCCTCACACAATAAGAGCGGTCAAAATTCTTGTTGTCTTTGTTGTACAGTAGTTTTCTAACTTGTGAATTTACCAATACATAATACTTACTACTAACCCATAATATTTGGTAGATAATGGTAGACTGACCAACAAAGAAGCAGCTATCTGAGGAGTATCCCTGGTTAAGCAATGGACAAGGACACAGAAGGACCACCACCTTCTTATGACGAGGCTGTGCCGAACCAGCAGCTTCCTCCAGCACCTGTTCTACCACCTTCCTACGTGGCTACAGAGGGATCTACAAGTTATCCACCTCCACAACAGAGCCACTCGAATCCTGGACAGCCCTACCCAGGACAGCCCTACCCAGGACAAACCTACCCAGGACAAACCTACCCAGGACAAACCTACCCAGGACAAACCTACCCAGCTCATACATATCCAGCACAACAGCGCCCATCTTATCCAGTCTACAATCAGTACAGCACCCAGACACACTCCCCCGCTGTGGTACATCAACAAGTTATAATTAGAAACGGTACTGGGGCTTTTGATCCACTACTTTACAGGAATGTAGGTAGGTGATCCACTACTTTATAGGAATGTAGGTAGGTGATCCACTACTTTATAGGAATATAGGTAGGTGATCCACAACTTTACAGGAATGTAGGTAGGTGATCCAGTACTTTATAAGTTTAAAGGAATGTAGGGAGGTGATCCAGTTCTTTCCGTATGCAATGAAGAAGCTACTGACGTACTGAATAGTATCTTGATTCTTGAATCTGTATCATTGGCCAGCGGCCAGCTTTACACTTAAAAATATTGTTGGAAAAAGTTGTGATCCAGCACATTACAAAAACTCAGTGTGTAATAAGTAGATTAGAAAGATCTTTATCGCTAACAAATAAATTATCGAATTCCTGATTTAATATCCTCCCCAGGTATATTATCCACGATAACCTGTCTGTTCTGCTGCTGCCCATTTGGTTCGATAGCCCTGTACAAAGTGTTCCAAAGTAGCCAATACGAAAAGGAAGGGGACCGACAGTTAGCACAAATTCACTTACACGCAGCTCAGAAGTGGGCGGTTCTAGGGATAATCCTGGGAATTGCGGGGTACATTCTCCTGGCGGTGCGGAACATGCTGTACAGTTAGATTTACTTGTCACGTGACCCTTACTGTATATAATTCACGTGGTGTTGGCTTTGTTCAACGTAAATCGTGCTCAATCATGGAGCAGGTATACATGGTGTAGCGATGTGCGACTAATCAAACCAAGTTCAAACAGTTTCTTGGGAAAATACCTACTCAAGAAGAATAACAGCATCGTTATTTTGATTTGATGAAATGATTGTTACTGTCCCACCCAGGCCGAACCGCTCGAGAGATCACGTGTGTAGACACGTTTTTTGCGAATATAGTAAAACAAAAACTGAAAGCTTCATGTTCTATATTCTGGCGATATGCGGCATGACAGAGCTGAGAGCACACAGTTATTCCAGCAATAGCGGCAGATAATCATGATTGTTAAAACTTAAAGTATCTTAATAAACTTGATGTTAAGCTAAAAACTGCCGGCTATTATATCTTATTCTATTGATACTTCGTATCTTGGGGGAGCTCTGTGCAGTTATAGACAAAGAAAAAAGGCGTATTGTATCTTGGCATGGATTCTTAATTTGAATATGTTTGTATATATTTTGAATTCTTTCAAAAATTTTTGGTCCCTTTAATGTGTCTTACTGCCTTATTTATATTAAATGATTTCTGCTCATAAATATTTTAATCGATAGATTTTAAAGTGATAAAATCTAGCGAATGAATTTCGTTTATTGTGAAGAAAAATAGATCCTAACTTACATTTTGTTACATTTTGATAATGATATACATAGCTTACAATTGACCGGTTACTGGAAATCAAACATACCTACTTAGACTACCTAAACTAAAATCTTGAAACTGCAATAACATTTCATCCACAACGTTATCTATACCAACGTCCAACATACCATCCTAATGATAGCAGCAAGTTAATTGTCGTATAAACACATACCTTTAACAACCCTGTTGTGTAAAGCCTCAGAACTGCTGTCCAGGTCGGGGTGTGCTTGTGAGGATGAGGTCCTCACTCTTTTAGCTGGTCCGCGCAGCGAGGTCGCGTATCTGAAATTAACTTGTTTAATTTGTTAAATATGTGCTTATCAAGCGTTTAATATTAATTAATGCAGTTACGACTGGTATGAAAATCACGTTCGTACATTTTTCAGCGGTACAGGGTTTTTGCGGCACATTAAGATAAGGATTGTTATAGCTTCAAAATGATAAACAGAAATATGTCACACAAAACCGCATAGTTTCCAGTATCTGTTCGTAAAGCCGCTTTGAGAGAGATACTTTGAGTCCCTGTGGTATCTCCGCACTTATCTTCGTCTGTACTCCGGACAGCTGACAAGTATTGACGTTGTAAAGTTTTCAATTGGTTCTTCTTTAATTGGTAATTAGGAAATTCAGTCTTTAGAAAGGTTTAGATTTAAAGTTTAAAAATTGTCTTAATACGTAATTTAAATCAACTTTAAAAATCGGAATATCAAAAAAGAACATCTTCAAAATTTCAAAAACTCAAAATCACGGTAAGGAAACGCTAGGAGAATGAAATGATTCGTTTTGAGAGAGCTCAGAGAAAAATCCCGGACAACACCTTCAAAGTTCAGACCACGGACAAAACCTTCAGACCCCAAACAATACCTTCAGACCACTGAAAATACCTTCAGACCACAGTGCTGCACTCTGGCTCCCGTAAAATGTCAGAATCATACAAAGTAAGTACGGACCTTGTCGTGGAGAAGAACTTGTCGTTGTTCGATACAGACGTTGAAGGTGGTGTCGTGGAGTATCGGCTTGTCGTCAATACTCAGGTCGGAGGCAGAGGTTGGTAGTTTAGCGGAGTACAGGTGGATGTTGTCTATATCCACACATACCTGAAACAGGTGATCTTCAGGCCGGACATTAGGAGTTTTACTCTCATCATATATACAAATAGTAACTGGTAGTATGTATGTACCATCCTAACTCTATAAAACATTAAGATAAAATTCATTCAGGATTCTTCTTGCGTTGATGAGCTAGCCCTGTTTCTTCTTCAACATTTCAGAGACGTCAAGAAAAGTTATGATGGATTTATCCGACACTCTGAACCTACATTTTGAATGTCAACCAAATATAATCTTGCATTCTGGACATTATCATGATTTGACAGGTAGTGAATTGCCGACATATTGATAGCCCGGAATGTCATTTGTACCTTAAATTTCGGCAAATGGTAAAATTAGATCGGCGAATGGAGAAAGATTGCTATGTTTATATTGCATTTCATATTGTTGCTCGATATTCGACCCTAACTCAGCATTTCATGTTCTTTGTAAAATTGTAAGTAAATCGATTCATGAGATGGGCCAATGTAATGATGATCTGTTATCAGGTAATGCACAGATTTGATAATAGAATAGGGGGTGCGCTGCGATTAGTTGTCGAGTCATTAGGGCATTAGCGGCTTGGTGAATTGCTAACAAGTTGACCTTATGAATAGTAATCATCAGCTTAATCATCTTCATATTCATAACTTGTACAATTACAGAAATTATGTAAATCTTAGCCAATAATTATAATTATAATTTAGATCATTCAAGACGTTAGTAGGGACGAGGTCCCTGTGATTTACTCCACACTCCAAGATTATGTTAGTATGTTTATCGTTTCAACTTGCAGCGAGCAATTCTCCCTTCCCATTCCTCTATTTTGGGATTATCCATTTACCTTTTTCGAGAATATTAATATCGATATCGCCGCCACATAACTTAAATAGTTATGTCGAAAGTCTTAATTCAAGCATCTTGGAGCCAACATAGCTATACAATAAACACATTTTGGTTTATTTTTGCTATCCACGAAATACTTTCTAGCAGCCTAAATTGGTGCCGAAAGTTTTATATTGTTTTCCTACTAAAGCCTCGATCTAAAGAGAGATGAACCAAAGCACCAAACTGTTAGATTGACGTGTGAACTTTAGCAATTAGCGGAGCCGAATATTTTAGTGTAATGCAGGTAAACCATGAAAAAGGGGATCTCTGCCCCCACCACCACTTTTCTTTTTGTGCACGCCCAATCATGGACATCATGGATACTATGGACATCATGGATATTATGGATGAGCGATCAAGTGAGATTCTGATGAGAGAGTTGTTGTAGACACATGTAGCCCTTCAAATCCGTGATATTAGCCACACACTGGCACAAGGTGGAGCTAAGTACAAAACTACTGATACAAATAAACATCGATACAAAATGTAATCATTGATACAAATATTCGCTGATAGCAGGTCCTAATAGTAGATAGTTGCTCTAGGAATCGTCTCTGAGGAACGCGCCCCTTTGTGCACAGACGTCCGCCGACTGCGGGCTAATTTAGACGTGGAGTTCAAAGGCAGAAGGGGACAGATATTAAGATAACAGTATTTACTGTGAGCGTGCTACCAAAGTGACAAGATATGATGTTAATTCAACAGACCGCTAGATGATATGGTCTGCAGACTAGCGACTACCGAGTACCGGTTCCATTATTGTTGTAGAATACGTTTGATCCACTCTATGTCTAGTAGTATCATTTGTTATTCAGGATGTTCAGGTGAGGACAGGTTGGTATATCTTGTATGTTTCATAGATTTATAGAGGTATTTTTAATATATTTTGAGGAACGGCAACATCTTAAAAATTGTTAGGTATTTTGCTAACTTTGAGAGTTCGAGTGAAAGGTTACACTGGTTGCCAAACTTTACGAGTTATAAAGAACAAGGTAAAATTTCAAGATCGGTCTTCAAGCACGACTGTCAGATCACGAAAATACTACGTGCTCACTGCCCTCTCATAAGTACACACAGCCACATAGCGGGCGACAGAAATATTATTTATAATATTTGTCGTTTGCACAATTTTACATTCTTTTGGCGGTTATGCTTATTACTTTGAGAGTTTTAGCAGTATTTTCGATAAGACACTTCGGCGTTTACTTTGTTTTACAACATTCCTTAATTACAGAATACAGATCTGCTAGTTTGTCAATAAATTCGTTTTTCCTTATTATTGTCCCAAAGAAGTCGCCTAGTTTTATCAGGCTGTTACTTGATTTAATATTCACTGATTTATGAATCTTAATGAACAATCATTTTAAAACATTGCTGAATCACAACCGACAACTTTGCTACCAATTGAAGAAACAAGGTTTAACCATAGCAGACGCACTTGAATAGTTGCATTATCGCTGTCTCTATAACCCAGGGCAAGAATCGAGGCTAAACTTTAAAATCTTTAACCTTCAACCCGTTGTTGTGACGAAGCAAACAAGAGTCAAGTGTTATCCTGTCCTCTGTAGCTCTGTAGAGTTTCACACGCGCGAATTGTCGACAAGTTTTCCAGAGTTAGAACTCCAGTCACTTCTGAGTGTCGAGTGAGCTTCTTAAATTATAGATAAGCGTGACTCGTGAGAAGTTTGGTACTGTGGACAGTTTCAATTTGTGACACGTTTATTTTAGCTCTGCAGATAATTCCATGTAGTGTTGAAATTGTCCGTGGAGATCACGGTCTTCTTCCTTGATAAATTGAAGTATGTACTAGGGTACTAGGCAAAATTATTTCCCTATCATTTGAATCAATAAAAGAATGAAGCGTATCAGCATTTTGTTATTAATCTGTAGAATGGAGTATGGACGCATATTTTTAATTCCCGATGCTATACTATCTACTATTTGAGAAGTTTAACTTTTGCCACCAATGCTATGGGCTTAGTCAATCAATAAATCGTGGTTGTTATGAAAGGGAACTAAAAGTACCCAGGAACATGAATGGTCGTTGGGGATTAGGACCCACTTAAACCACTTTAACACAGTGCCTCTCAGTAATCAATCCTGTCACTCAAATTATTTGTATATAATAAGTGTATAAAGTATTAAAACTATACTATCTACTATTTTAGAAGTTCAATTTTTGCCACCACATTTACATAAATGTAACTTAACAACACATAATCTCTTCTCTAGAGTGCTAGATTACAAGCAATTAATATCACTAACATCTACTTGCTCGTCAAGTAGGTAGGAAAGTGGTACATAAGTACATACGACACCCGGTACGTTTTTAACTCTCAACCACGTTAACAGGTCAATCAAGTAATTACCCAGGGAATCCCGTTTATCGAAACAGTCTGAAGGACACTGTTACGGATTCTACAAGGTCTGCACTCCATCCAGCACTAGACAAAACAAGGAGGACTGAAGGGCGTGATGGTGGCTGTCGTTACCATGGTGAGGCGGGTCACCATGGCAACAACAACATGCGTGATAACACCAGGTAGACCGGGCTTCCCCCCCACTCCACCGATTATCCATGTAACTGTGGGGGGAGGAGTAGCGGGTTTCACTGCCATGCCAGTAGGTATTCTTGTCGGAGTAGGTGTTCTGGAGGATGAGGTAATAAAGCGGTCACGTGTCCTGGAATCAGCTGGAGTATTGTCGTCTTGGAGTACTGGGATAACGAGAGGGTAAGTAGGTTAGTAGGATGCGTAGAGCGTGTTATAAACTCGCCCTGTTCCAACTTCCAGTATCACTGTATGTTCCAGTACCATGGCAACAGTTACTGGCTAGTCTGTACAAAACATAATATTGACATACTGTCGGCAAATCCGGGGTATGTTCTTCACAGCTCGATAGCCAGGATGATACGTGTTGACAAAGGTTGGAAGTAACAGTGGCGTCCCTTGTTGGCATGGAGACATTGTAGCTAGTATTTTAGTATAAGTTGTACCTGGTTGTGCTGTCTACTTGTGTAGAACACAGAACTCGTTTTGGTTTACACGTTGTCTAGGTTTACATGTGCTGTTTGGGTTTACAAGTGTTGTTTAGGTTTTCACGCGTGCTTTAGGTTTACTTCGCGGTTTACGTTTACACGATGTTTTAAGTTTACACACGTTTTCTAGGTTAACACGTGTGCTTTAGGTGTGGTTTATGTAGTTTAGGTTTACACGTGTAGTTTAGCTTTACACGTGTAGTTTAGGTTTACACGTGTGTAGTTTAGCTTTACACGTGTAGTTTAGTTTAACACGTGTAGTTTAGTTTTACACGTGTAGTTAAGGTTTACACGTGTAGTTTAGGTTTACACGTGCAGTTAAGGTTTACACGGTGGTGAGGATTTACGTGTTGTTAGAAAATGTTCGTGTTTATAAACAAATATAAAAACTTAAAAAATAAAAAGGATGATGATATGAAAAGTATTGCAATATGACTAAGATAATTAGGATTTACAAACCTTATGGACAGTGGAACGTTTTCTACTTTCCACTATGCTATCTCCTCCTGTCTTCCTGATGGAATCTTCCTCCTCTTCCTCCTCCACCTCCATATCCTCTTCCTTGTTCAGTACTTCCTCCTCACAATACATGTTTCTTATAGTCACGTTCCCTGGTAAAGTTCTGCTTTAGCCTTTAATCCTCCCGAAGTGCTTTAGGTACTTATGTATTTTGCAAGCAAGTTACTTCACCACTTAAGTTGTAATGCAAACACATATTCCTCTAAAGCAACAATTTTAAGATCTCTGCGCTTTATAACTATGGTTCTGGGAACCTCCAGAGTCCAGACTTACCGAGATGTCCTACCAGGATGTCACGTGATTCCTGACCACGTGGTAGTTGAACTACCGGACTTTCGATCAGAACTGTGAAGTGTACCTGCTCCGAGCCCTGTACTCCTGGGGTAATTTCATTGAATAATTAGTATGTGGAGCTGGAACGGGGGTAAAGGTTGTTACTTTGGACCGAAACAAAAGGAGAATATTTGTTTACTTGAAAATTTGCGAAATTTTTTTGATGTGGTTATTGATCATCAGTGCAGGTCTATTTTAGTTTTGGAGAATGTACAAGTGCTATCGAAGTAGTTAGACTGAGTCCAGAGTTAGACGGATTTTCTATATTTTCATTCATATTACTTCATTACACTGATTTATACTGATCAGAAAATTCCGTATCAGTCGGTTCCAACTGTCTCAACTTATAGAAAGAAAATTTTACAACGGTTTCTCTCTCTGTACCAGACACTATTATTGGTAACTGCACAGCAGTTCAGGCAAAGGAACTAAACAAATAGAAACACAGACACAGACACGTGCACACAGACACACACACAGACACGCAGACACACAGACACAGATGACAGACACGCACGCACGTGCACATGCAAACATTCACACACATACACACACACACAC
>JH152966.1:24191-88845 GCA_000226015.1 Mnemiopsis leidyi | reverse complement strand
ACACACACACACACACACACACACACACACACACACACACACACACACACACACACACACACACACACACACACACACACACACACACACACACACACGCACAAACACGGTACAGTCAGTTACGTACCACTGCTCATGACCCGGTTTGCAGCTTCGCTCGCCTTGCTCGATATCTGGGACACTTGTTCCTCAACCAGTAAGAGCAAGCTGTTCACGCTGCTGATAACGGCGGATGTGAAGGCAGGAGAGTGGAAGTACCGGAGTGATCCAACCAGGACATCCACTGAGGTTTGAACGTTCCGGGCCACGTTCCGTGACGTCGTGTCACGTGCTGCTGTGACGTCACGACACGTGCTTTTTGACAGGGTGATGGAGAGGGCTTGGTGAGAATCTGAGTCTTGTTCCCTGTGGAGAGAGGGAGGTAGGTGAGAGGGTGAAATGTGATGAAATGTGCTGATTCTGACTGACAGTACCTTGAACTGATATGAGACAGACTGGGAGCTTTACTCGTGCCTGGGTGAAAAGTTTCAACGAAGTGGAAACAACATTGCATTTAATATTCTAGCAGTGGTTTGTAGGACGTTTGATGTCTGTTTGATGTTATGGGCACTTGGCACTTGGCAGGCGACTATAAGTTCTTGCATTAGCACTCTTTGATTTCTAATTTGTTTTGCCAACAGCTTGTAAACGACCTCTAATCCAGTAAGTCTTAAAACTGTAATTTTCTCGTAAAACTCACATATTTCCAAGACCGAGGACACACTTCTCACTGTCCAATTCTCTGAGCTGGATCCGCCCCACCCCAAATCTAACGTCCTGAGTTGGTCCTTCTCTCTTGAGATTGAGAGTGACTCCCAACATGGCAGCAGTTCCTATCTTGGTTCGACTAGAACGTGGGTCAAGTAGTCCTAGTGACACATGCTCCACTGTCATCTGGTGGTATTTCAGGAAATAGGGTCAGAACTTGTGGCAGAGAAAAGTTCCGACAAGGTTTGCAACTTTGCAACAGTTTGAAGTGTCAATCAAATATAATAGTGAAAATCAAATCCCAGTCAAATTTGTTAAGACATTTAAATAAACAGTCATTGTCTATGAAGTGTAGAAACGCGGACACTAACCGTAAAAATCTACTAAAATTTCCATACAACCCACCTTGATGTGGTATTTCCACTCCTCAACAGAAGCAGTCCTAGTCTCCACATCTTCCTCTCTTGTCTCACTTAGTCTCATCTCCCTAGACCTAGACAGAGACACTCTCTTGAAGAACCCTAACAGATGTGCCAGTGTGGTGTGATGAGGTAGTAAGTCTAGATAATTCAGTCGGACGTCTACGTTTCTTGTTCCCACCGCTTTGTCTGGTCCGGGGTAGTCTGGTCCTGAAATGTGGAAGTGAAAGTAGAAGCTGTCCAGTCCGGAGTAGTCAGGTCCTGAAATGTGGAAGTGAAAGTTGTCCAGTCTGGTCCTGAAATGTGAAAGTAGAAGCTGTCCAGTCCGGAGTAGTCTGGTCCTGAAATATGGAAGTGAAAGGAAGGTTGAAAAGGAAGGAAGTAACGGCTAAGATGAAAGTGTTTTTGTAGAGTACACAACAAGTATCTAGCAGAGCAACAACTTAAATTTCTCAGAATTTCATTTGCGTATTCAATTGAACTTTTAATTCAGATTATTGCTTTATTGTTTATGAGCCTCGCAAAAGGTGTGCGCGATAGCTGTAAAGCCATCTTTTCTATTGATCCTACGTCACGATTTTTTTAGTTTTGACAATTCAAAATAAGGCACCTGGGGCGTATGGTTTCAAAATCGTTCGTGAATTTACTTCAACACTTTTATTTGATAATGTTAGTTTAACAGTTTGCCGCGCTATTTAAGCAGATCGCAGATCAGTTGGCCGATAGTAATACCCAAGGGAGCACTAGGCCAGTAAATACACAAGATATCTATCTCAAGAATGTGTTTGTGGTTGCCGCTATGCTATGCCGGAGCCAACCCTCCAAATCTCGATCTGCCTGATCATTTAGACTGACAGACGCACGGACTAACAATTACAGCGCGACACTTCGCCACAATCTAGCGAATTGTTCCACACCCAGTACGGCTGCATTACGAGATACTCTGCAGTAGACACAGTTTCCAGTTGTATTAATGTCACTGTTACCCAATACCCGGATTTGGCGGGATATCCCGACACACTGCCTCTCCGAACGGTGATAAAACCTCAGAACCAAGTCGGAAGAAACTCCACGTTTTGCGATACGTCGGTCTGCTGCGCATGTCTGCCGTCCACCGAGACAGAAAATTAGTGATGATACTATCAGATAAGTATATATCCAGCATATCTCTGTCTAGAGATTCCGTGCCATTAGCGCCCATTGTCATACCGTTGTCATATCCGAGATGGTGTTGATAAGAAGATCCTGTTTAACTGAACAACAGGCAACAGCTCGGGGGTGGTTTTATAATTAGCGCTGATTGGACTTACTGTAACCGCTCTTACCAGCTGATAAGGCCTGATCGGAACGTGAAGGATGCACTGATCATGCTCCTAATGGGAGGGGAGGGAGCGAGCCCGTAGAAGCAGGTCATGCCAGAGCATGTTTTTTGGCGACGAGCTGGCCCGGTTGTCATGGGTATGTTCCGTGTCTCGGGGAGACCATGATGCCACGGCCTGTCTAATGTCTATCTTGGAGTATAAAAAGGGGGTCCCTGGTCAGTTTTTGCAGATGTGGTGTCTTCCTCTTTTGATGTCTTTGTTGCTTAGTTGATACTTAGTGATACTGTGGTCTATACTTCGTATTGCTATAGCTGGAGTTCTAAGTAGTTCCTTGTTACTAGTAACTAGTTAGTCAAGTGGGGGTGAGACTGAAGTTAATAGTAGCTGGGTTTAAGGTTTTATTAATCAGCTAAAACCAACGTTGACAGCTCGTGGTTTAAGCTGGGTAGGGTGAACTGTTTCACATAATAAAGCTAGGTTTACATGTTTTTAAAATCACTTCGGTACCATATTGTTTTAAAACTTGTCTTTGATAAGATTTTTAACCGTAGACCACCTGCAGTAACTGTATACTGTTGTGTATAGTGGATTAGTGGAAGTTGTATTAGCCTTGTCATTTCTATTTCAAATCTAGTAGATCCAGTACAAACATTAAATCAGTAGACGTATCTTTCCGGAAACAGATAGTACATGCTTAAGTATTTTCAAAATCTTACTATTATACCAGTAAAGTCTTATTAATAGTTTCGACTTATGGATTCCAGAATTCACATTACTTAGCAATGAATATGGATTCTTTGAATATTTGAGTGAACAAATTTTGATTACCAATAGCAACTCATTGAATCAGGAATTCGCACTTTTTTGCTTCGAAGGTTAACTTTCGCAGTCAATTGTCGATTGATGTGAAAATGCCGTAGTGTATTGTCATTGAGCTCAGTTTTAGATTCCAAAGTATGAATTGTGCGTTAGACCGATAGTATGAGTAGTACTTAAAATTCAGTGAAGGGCCGGATTGCGGTGGGTATCGTTTCTTAAACTGAAGTAAATTGAAGTCTCTGATGAATAATCTATTCTTTTATTGATAGCTAACTCACCTAGGCTAGTCTTCAATGACATTATAGTCCCTATTAAGCTGTAATTAATTGTATGATGAAAACGAGAAGGAAGTGTTTCATTACATTAAATATTTAGACTACCGACTGTATGTTATATCTCACATAGTTAACAAAGGACGCAAGACGAATGGAATAGAATTGAATAGCTTAAATGGAAGTTATTGTTTGGACAATGAACAAAAACGTTCAGGGACCATTCCATAAATATTCAAGTTTAACTCGTGCTTTTGTCTTTTTGTTCCAATAGGAAGAAACTTTGTTAACTTTTCATGCCTGCTTTGCAGCAGAACTCAGCTGCAACAACTAACAAATCCTACAATAATCACAATGATAAATTTTATTTCCCAATTACCTATTTCCGAAATCTGGACCATGATAAGCGCATCTGGCTGAGTCTGAAATTCGGTGCAGTCCACAGAGCTACACCAACGTAGTTCTTCTGCTTTTGTGTCCGCTATACAGTTATTAAGGTTTAAAGTTTTAATGTATCCAACTTGTCACTAAGCTAATATTCGCCAATGATGATGACGTCGTTAGGATGATTTTATGTCAAACAAAATATTAACCGCTCACAGACGGACGAAAAAGAAAATGAACACGTTTACTAAGTTAATACTAAGTTAATACTTAGTTAATACTAAGTTAATACTACTAGTACTACCAATACTACTAATACTACTAATACTACTACTACTACTTATACTACAGATACTATGTTATTACATACCAAAAGGGAAGGATGTGGCCATCATGTAGGACTCATCCTGAAACTGCTGTGTCCTATCGCAGATAGTCAATGTAGATATCAGCAGTGACAGTTCGGAGTCGAATGGTTGTTTCGTGTAGGCTAGCTCCACGTCGTCTATGTGTAGTTCCAGATCTGAAAAGTAATGAAAATAATTAAACACAAGAAAAAATTTTGCGATTTTGACTTCTTGAGCAGAAAGCCTGATTGACAGATTGACGATTGTCCAGGTGACACTTTGAGAATCTTATAAACAGACTTAATAACTGAGATAGCCGTATATCTCTTATTTCAACTGCTACCGCTGTACAGGCACGCCTATCGTATGTCTACAACTCAGCTGATGATTTGTATAATTTCCATTAGTTAATGCAAAGTAATACTTAACTCACTGTAATAACGGTAAATCTAAGTTGCGGGAGGAACAGTTATTGCAAGGGTCTAGACCATAATTTTGATTCACACACATCACGAGGCAGTGGTATATTCTAGAATAACTTATTCGGATTTTATATTACTAAATTTACAACAGATGTTGAATATATGCTATCTGGCTCTGACATAAGATTTCCAGCTATAAGTGATTTAACAATAGCCCAGCAATAGCTCATACCTAATTTTAGTGGCGTGACTGAAAAGAAGTTTTCTGGTTCCAGATAAAAACTCTTGTCTTATCCTAACCAATTAACAATCTTATCTTGCATGGTCTTCTGAAACCAAGCCGCTTTCATAACCACCCACCTAGCTGGTGTCCGTGTTGTATAGTTGTGCTGATTTTCTCTATATGTACCTTCACGTCGATCAAGTGAGTGTGCATCAGCGTCTCCGGCTTCATCGAGCTTTGTAAACTCTGAGATTAGTTCAAGGTAAACACAAGGAAATATTTACATTTCAACCAGTTACGATTTAATCGCTAGTATATACAGTGATATATAAATATTCCAAGGTTGTCGCACGTAATACTTAATCCCACAATTTGTAATATAAGAGGTTTAGTTTTAGAAAATCGAAACATTAAACTTCCTGAGATCCTCCGTTTTTCTTACTTTTCTTATCATCTAACAATTGGTATAAGAAACTTAGAAAGATATGAACAGGGAGGAACAATAAGATCAGAACAGTTAGATGCTAAACTTGAGGTTAAGTAGTAGACATACTGCTCAATCACCGTCTGACATTTGCAACTGTACCATAAATAACTGATTAACCAATCAGTGACAGTAACGTCTCGTGTCTGACTAATATAATATGTACATTTGATATAGTGAGATATACATTTCACATCACTTCTCCAACCTCGATCTACCATATTAGCATTGTTTATCAGTATCTTGTTTTACAAAATCTTACAGCTGGAATGCTGGCAGTACATCTTGTTTACAAAATCTTACAGCTGAAATGCTGGCAGTACATCTTGTTTACAAAATCTTACAGCTGAAATGCTGGGAGTATCTTGTTTACAGAATCTTACAGCTGGGAGTATCTTGTTTACAAAATCTTACAGCTGAAATACTGGCAGTACATCTTGTTTACAAAATCTTACAGCTGAAATGCTGGGAGTCAGGACACCCCCGCTGTCCTCCTCTTCCTCCTCTCCAGCGGTCACGTGACCTGCATGTCTGTCTGGCTTGTCTCCTGACCTCACACTTCTCAGTGCTCGAACTAGACACCTGAGAAGTTCATGTCACCGTTGTTACTTTGTTGCTTCATCGTTGTCTCGAAATTAGGTTACAAACGTTCCTAGTTTTTATTTTACAGTTTTACGGATGGTCAAGCTCATTTTACGCGTTTATGCCCGATCCAGTAAATTATTACTGAATTAATACCATTAGCTAACTGGGAAATAATTTGTTAAATATTCTAAATCACTTAGAAAAACAGACAAATATAGTTAACAATGTCACAACCGTTATTAGTTTTCGGACCACGTTTTCCTAAAATATTGCCTGGAATGCCATAGAATTGCGCCAGGAGCTGGTGACTTCATTTATATTTTAGAAAACCGCTGAAAACGGCAATAAAAACCCTGGACCTAAGGGCGTATAAACATGTGCTCAAGCGGAATAATATAACTAAGATGAAAGGCAGAAGTAATAGTATGACTTCACAATCCCTGACCAGTAAAATAGATACCTAGTAGGTAGAGAATCAGGTGTATGAGGTTGAAATAAGCAAGTATACTCACAAAGTTACAGTCACAGGTACTTAGTTACATAGACTACTTACTTCATGTTGTCCACGTCCAGCTGGAAAGCTATTTTAGGAACGTTAGCAGAAACCAGGATGTTTGGGTGTAGAGGGTCCAGGGAGAACACCAACCTTCTCTCTAACTTCATGTTTAGTGACAACCTGCGTTTGGTCACAAACATAAAATAGAAATTTAATGAAAACTTCATCTAAGAGATTGTGGCTAAGTTAACAAGACTTATACGGGCTTAGCGGCTAGATTCCCTTACAAACCAAACCTTGTTCCCATAAGTAAAACTCACAGCTGGATAGAGATATTTACCCACCTGTCCATGATCCTGCCCCTGTCCTGAAGGTCACACTGGATCATATCGTGGAACATGCCCGCATGTACCTTCAGATCGCTCAGTTGCAGAGAGAAGGTCTCGTAGAGAGAGTCGGCACTCTGACTACTTGAACTTCCAGGGGCTGGGGAGAAGTGGGGTGTTAGCAGGGTTCTCCTTGTGTTACGGTACATTAATTAATTAAATTAGTCAATCTTGTTGTAAGGCCTAGCTATAGAACTATGTTACGTTGATTTCGATAAGAAAAGGGGGCTCTAAGAGTCTGAAAATTTGCCTCTTCTGAGCTTGTGAACCCTGTTAAATGATATTGGATATCATAGTAACGCTGAAATGGGAACGTTATAGTCCAGGAGTCTTAAAGATGACTTGCTGATGCAGTACAATCTACGGAGCTTCTTTCGATTTGACTTTGATCCTACTAATGATTTTCACAATTTCAGTCTTTTTTCTGACATGGTCAGCCCGAGAAAGGGACAAAAAACTTGTTGTGATAATAGTGGTATCACCTGATCCTTGTCTTTGACAGAGCGACTTGACAAGCGCTGCAGTATTGATATGTAGGTACCTTGCACGGTAGATATGAAGAGGTGTCTGATCTACATAAATTACAGCTGTCACTATTTACCGACGTTAGTCGACAAAATTTGGGCCTCAAAAAGGTAAAAATTGTATTCTGTATACGCGGTTGAAGCCAGGCTCTAATTTTGAGCGATTAAATCATTCCACATTCATGGATATGCGGCATTGATCCCCTACTTTTCAAAAGTTTCATGTCATAAAGTGACTTCCCTTTTTCCATTTGTTCATGTCAAATTTTATTGAGTTGATATTTTGCGAATTCATAGTTAACAATATAATTCGTATAGTCAATGCCCACACGGTTTTTTCGAACTGGGCATTTGTGCAAAAAATGCTAAAGAGTTAAAGCATATTGGGCTAGTATCTGAACTATACAATAATATGAAAATTTGAAGCAGGCGGCAGAAAGGAACCTAACTCTTCCAGGCACCTTTTCTTTAAGTCTGTATGCTCATACTTTTAAAGATCAGTTACTTACAGAGACTCCTAGACGGGTAGCCGAGAAATGGCTGATTGTTGTTGCTATGTGCAGGTTGGCTGAAGTAAGTAGGGATGTCCGGTAGAGAGCTGTTAGGAGTAGAGGGGGGTGTGCTGAACGCGGAGTCTGATCCGTTAGTGTCTGATCTGGTGTGATCAGATCTCGACAGGGTATCTGTTCTGGCTGGTTCTTGTCGGGGTCGCAGCCCACTCATGTTGTCTATAACTACCTGCAAGATGTTGATAATTGAAAGTTATGACAAGATTAATTTATTGTATGGTATATAGATTTGGTCTGAAATTTCATTCGCGAAATCGACATTAACTTGCTTGACTAGATTTTAATTAACGAACTTCCCAGCACATATCCAAAATTTAGCTCAAATGATTTAATATGTAAGACACGAGACAAATAGATATTATGAGTTTAATCTACGATGCTAATTATAGCGCTATCACTTGAGTACCCGATATAAAGTACTATGATATAATCATAATATATTTATCACAGTTCCGCGGACCGCCTTCCAGGCACAAATCGCCTAAAAACCGCTCCAACGCCCAGCCAATTTGTTTGCACGCGCCCTAACGTGATGACAACGTGTAATGTCCGGCACGTTCATGAAACTTGCTGGACAATTCCCGAGTTAGTTCCAAACTATCTGCCTATTAGAGTAAGAAAGAACCGATGACACCTACGTCCTTCTGTCAGTCAATCTAATCACAGCCTGCCCGGACGACGGGCTTGCCTCCCCGTACGTTCGACACCCAATACAAGCACATCAGCACGTGCACATCTCCTTTCGTTTTGATTCAGCACGTGGTCCACGGATTGAGGTCACGTGGGCGTTGTTTAACATGCCGTAATACCTTTAAATGTAACTTTTTTGTCCTGACCAAACTTTTAACGAGCACTACATGAGAGGTTGTACCAGGGCGTACCACCCACGAAAACAACCCCAGCTGAAATCTACCGAACATATCTCATGTGTTATAGTTAGCAACTTGGTTGTGGTGTTAAAACAAGTTGAGTTTGTTTAACCTGCCGTTAAGCCTCTTATCAGAGGCAGTGAAGCGTGCCATATGTTCGGCAACATGCGTCATATTTCTTATCGGTCGCTATTTATATTTGCATTTATTGTCGTTGTCAGCGAGGGACTGTCTTTGTTCCATAGATAGGAGTGGTTTTAGTCTAAGCCATTTCTTTAAAAGGATTCCTTCTAGACCGAGAGTCTCAAATACCAATCATCGTAATGTCAATGTCATTTTAAAGTTTTCCTTTTACATTTAATTATAGTGATTCCGTTGCATTATATTTTATCGCAATAAAAGCATAATTTTCAGTTGTTAAGCCGACTCGCGCCACGGGTGTAGGATGTTAAACCTAACTCTAATTCTAACTTAAGTTTTTTGTTCAACTTGTAGCTAGTCTTGCCATGGTACAAGTTATTATTAAACTATTTTCTTCCACAATAATTATTTCATCATTCGATTATATGGCTCTAGGTTTAATTTAACTGTGTTTAATTATACGTTTTCGACTATACATGTTATGGTATTTTATAGAGTCATTACGAAACATTCCAATAATAATCGCCTAACATTATCTCAAACATACCAGATACATAAAGTTAATTATCAACTATGTTTTCTACAGAAATATAATTGAAAACTCCAGTATAGCAACATGTAGACTGTGTACTGTGCAGGGTGCATTGCACAGTTGAACAGAAATATCCCATCAATACTTCTTACCTACTGCATGTTTATCATACAATTACCTGTCATACAGACGTCGTGATTACACAAATTACCAACAATTTGACTGGCTAACTTCTTCACGTCTAACGAAATACATAGGCCGACACTTTTATAACAGTCATTTTGTTTAAACACAGTCATCTGGTGAAGGACAGCTCGAATTGAAACTTGAAAATCTACTGGCTCTTTGATAGCACCAGGTTGTGTTTTTGACAAAATTGATCGGCAGGATTGCCAACTAGTTTTGTCCCATCAAAACTTCCAGAGCCATAGTACCAGTTGTCAGTATCACACCAGATGTTTATTATTTCTTGTTGTCATGTTAATTGCGGTGGTCTGTCCTTTACCGGCGAGGTTTTATCACCTTCCTCCCTAACTAGACACGCGTGGAATACTCTGTTTACATGTTAAACGTAAGGTGGAGGTATCAGTGGAGACCCCTTAGATCGGTAGCTTATAACTCTTTTAGTCTTCCTGCTGCCAATATATGATGCTTTCATACCCAGATTTAGAAACAGGGTGGCGGGTTTTTTAAATGTCTTGTGGTAAAATTATACATCAGTAGCTTTGTGACTTTGTGATTCTTTCCTTGCGATCGTTTGAACTTCTCTGAAAAGTTAAAATGTTTCATTGTTCTTTTACACGATAGACGGCAACATAGGAAGAGTTCAAGTCAAAGCAAGATTAGCGGATTTTCTTTGTCTTGTTAAAGTCCACAGAAATGTCAAAACGGTTGGAGGGTTGCTTGAAAAGTGTCAACTATAAGTGAGGTGCTATGGTAAATGCAAGGTTACCATTATATCCTCGTCCAGATAAAGAGAAGGAGACCAGAAAGGATGGCCGGCTCCAGCCCACAGGTTTTGTTACCCCTTTGTAGACGACCTATAACTCTCCGATAAAACGAATCATACTGACATTATAACTTCATTATATCTGCACCACCAGAGATCGTTTAGATTGCCGCTAAGTGGCGAGAGCACTTGTACCGGTTCATCTTTAACCGCTTGATAACATCAATATTGAGAAGTTTTCTCGGGACGGGATGAAACTTTAGATGTAGGAGAGAGAGAGAGAGAGTTGTAGGACGATTAGCGGGTGATGACGGAGCGTGGATGCAGATTGACACTTTGTTGAGATAGATATTGTGATGACATGATGTGGAGGGTAATCGGAAAACTGCAAGGTTGGATATTATATATATCAGCAGGTTTCAGGATATTGTCCTTATAATATGCTTCCCTTTCTCTGTGGTTCTGTTCTGTGGTAAAATTATTGCCATTATCAGCTATTAGGAACCACGTTATAAGTTTCGAGTTATGAGCCCACGTTTCTTTAACTTCCCAACTGTTATTATAATAGCCTACAGAATTGCACTTATTCGATGTTTTATTTGCTGAGGTCTTACGAACTGCTTCAGTGTCGTTGTTAATTTTAAGAAGTTCTTTAAGTACGTTCTTATCGTTATCTGACGACAACAAGATAGGTTGTCCAACCTGTCAATATGACGGTTTTTAGAACGTAATGTCATAATAGAAAGTTTAAGAACGTAATAAGCTAATATTCTTATATGCACGGTCACTTTAAGCTAGAGAAACAATAGCCAGTGCCTCTTAAATTTTCATCAAGCTTCAAAGTAGACAAATTGAAATCCTAACAAGTCGAGCATGAAGCCAACAGATGGATAGATGAACTAGTGGAGTGGAAACCTGGTAGCCTACAGACGAGTTAGAGCGCAGTAGCGACCTTCTTCTGAACCCTAGGACCTGTCCCGACAATAGCGACTTTGGGCTTCTGTGGTCGTGCACCACTGCCCTGTCGCCATGGCAAATCTCCTGTCGCCATCGTTACATATCCACCATATTATCATGTAGATTGTACGGTATTGACTTCTTGACTTGTAGAAAATCATTACAAGACACAAAGTTAGAGTTACATGGTAGTACGGTGAAGCCGACGTAAAACTGCCGAGGGAGATGTCCAGCCAGGAAAATCAGCTGCACGCTAGTCTATACTATATTCGTCCAGCTTTGCTACCAATTGTAACAGTTCGTGCAGCCCTCTCAGTAACAGGTCAGGACTTCACCCGATAGTTCACTGCAGGACTTCACCCCCGTTTCACTATTCGTGTAACTTTCTCATCCTCAGCCTTGTCTGTAGCCCTCAACAGTAGACTCCCCCTTCTTCACAAAGTCACGCCTGTTTAGAGACAAAGGTGAGGGCGTCTGGCGAGTCAAAATATGGCAGGATAGGTCGCTCTAAAGGGAGGACGCCTTGTTTTACAGCCATGGACATGGGGTTCAGATAGCGATAGCCTTGTCTCTTGATAATGGGAATGGTTGAGGGGATTCCTTTCCTCCCAAAATAGCTGTATGTCTACTGGATGTACTGGTTGTAATGTGGTAGTTGTTATCGCTTTGTTTCAATTTCTTATCAGTGACTATATTAGCTTAATCATTCTGTTCGCCTGAGCCCAGTGTTGTGGGCAGGGAATTCCTCTCCGCATCCATTTACTCAAATCTCTAAGTTTAAGTAAATGGCAGTCGTTATTAGGATTGTTTGATCATCAGCTATCCTCTTGGGATTAGCTCACTTTTGTTTGCTATAGCTCGAACTTTGATAGCGACATCAAAGCCTTGCACTGTATCTAAAGCACTTAAATTTTTTTCCTAAAGGCTTACGGCTTGAAAAAGCTTGGATTGATCGAATCTATATTCCTTCAAAACCGGCTGTTGAAATAAAACAATAATCTGATGAGATTACCAACTGCGTTCAATTTGGTGGGGGGGGGTTAAGATGACCACAATTTTTTTGACTATTTGGCCTACCTTCGGGTGCCATGGTCAAATTTTAAAAATTATTGTGGATAATTGGTGAAATCGGGTGAATGGGGGTCAGTGCCTTACCCCAACCCCCCTAAATTTGACTTATAAGTAATATATGTAATGCAATGACGTATATACTTTAAGGGCTAAGAGGGTTCTCAGAAATTCTCAGGGGTTCTGGTATCCGTATGGGGTCTAGTTTTTGAACTATCAAATCATGATTGAAGGAAGCCCCAAGATAGGGGCTGCATCGTCATTACCATGTTTTCAGCGGAATCATACGCAGAGAGAAGGTTAGGGGTGAGTGTTGACATGATCAGACCCTCCAAGTAGTAAGTCCTTCCCATCTCCCCAACGTAATGCTATTTCAGTATGACACTTGTAACTCTAGAAGTGGAGCTAATCTTGATGAAGGAGCAGAGTAGCCCTGTCAGAAGTTACAACGTCAACCCCGCGTGTCCTCTGAATGGGGAGTGAATCTCGACAAGTAATTGGCCGGATAATAACATACAAATCATCATGCTATATCACCTCACTTTCTTGCTATCTTTTCGGGTGTCGGTGTACAATAAAGTAGGACTGTAAAACCTAATGAGACCCACCACGCACACTCGGTTGTCACCAGGTTACTAGGTTACCAAAACTCTAGAACACCGCTACCAAGCAACACCGCGCTGTTTTTTTTCTATTGTGCTAGCATTGCTCTAACGAGGCGTTAAAACCATAGCGTGTCTGTTAACCCCAATTCTTTCTACAAATTCCCTGTCTATTTCCGTTCTATACTCTCCAGGTCCTGTCTATTTCGGCCCTAATTGTCAGCCTGGAAACTTGCTGCGGGACTGTCTAACTCCGCTAAGTGTGTGGTTAAGCAGGCGGGAGGCCAGAAGGACGGGGATTAAGGTAATGAGGTGCCAACACGTCAAGGTGAGGCAAGCCAGTGAGGGGAGCCCACGCGCATAGTTACCTTTACGAGACACACTGAGTCGTGTTGCCCTGGAAACAAGACACCCCAAGTGCACCCGGACACTCAGCAGTTCTGTACACCTAACGTTGTCTTAAACGTGCTGTTAAACTAAGGTCACTATGAATTAGAGTTGGTCGGCCTTGTTTGCTCGGGAAACGATGTTTAAATCGCGCGTTTTAGTGCTGTCTTTTCGTTGTAACTCGGCTACACGTTATTTGTCGTCTGATTGTCGTGATTTTGACTTGCTAATGTGTCACGATTTTACACGAGTGGGTTTCGTGGACGTGCGAGTTGCAATGGTTAGTTGTTCCGTTTCTACCGTTTTGTATTCTTGTTAATCGTCCAGCAAATTATTAATGACTGAATGCAATGTGTCGAAGGAAAAACCTTTAATTGAAGTTTGACTCCTCCGATAAGATTAGCGGCAAAATCGGCTGATTGAACATAATTATTATATCCACCGGATATTCGGTGCTTTTCAACAGGGCACATATTATTATGCAATTTGCATGAGAGCTGATGAGAACTCGGAAATTTAGTCCGGCAGTAAAATCGGACTTATCTGTTGTCTCGAAGCGGAGGATTCCCGAAGAACGTAGTACGGATTCTCGGAATGATTGGTCTGAGTTGGGGAGTTTATTCTCATGTACCGACTTCAAGTTTCCGATCTGCTGGTACGGGAATATTTTGAGGGATGATTTCAGTTATGCTAATTCATGGGCTAAGCAGGTGGTCACCACATCATTTAGTCTGCGATCTGTTTAACTTTGTTTATTAAGCTTAAACTGAATTACGTGAAAGCTTTAATTTTTGAACTTGTAGCATTTCATTTGGGTCATCACGATTATTGCAAACATTCACCATTCCATCTCTTATCGACTTGATTTGGAGCTTTATTGTTGACATTCCTAATGACAAAACAAAGAGACTTACGAAAGTGCTAACATCCGGCAACCCCTTCTCTTCTCCTCCACAAATCAACTGGCTCTCGTTACATCGGCCTCATTCTCAAAGGCCACATTTTCGGTGGTTTCCACCCTGGAAGTCAGAATATGCACACGCCACAGTGTGTACAAAATATCTCTTTGTATTGTAAGGTGTTGACTTCGCTAGCAGCATGAACACCTCCTCCATCCTCTCAACATCAAGGCCACAATCATTCTCTAATGTGCTAAACAATTAACATCGGCTCACATGCACTATCACACTCCTCGTCGACCAACTGTTACAACAAAAAGTAAGCCATGCTCGATCGTGCGTTTGTTTTGGATTCCGGAAAATAGGCTCGCCCTCAGATTGAGGGTGGAAGAAAGGGAGGAGCTGACCGGCTGGAGCTGAAAATAGTGTCTGACTCACTGAGCATCTGGCTCCTCGTAACTGGTTTCTTTTTCCCGCACATATTGCACAACAGCTTGTTAATGGACCTTGTGTGAATTTAGACGTTATGTAGTCGGACACGCCGCATATTCAATTGTGACTATTAGGCAACTGCGACATTTCCTTTCACCCTTTTCCGTTACGTTATCGCTTGTAAGCTTGTAGAATATTTCGTCATGATGTTAGCTGCTGCTACAAGTACAGTCAAGAAATTGCCATTTATATTCTTATTTAAATAGTATTGATGTCGGTACATTTCGTTAGATTAAGCGATTTCAAACATTGTTAACTTCGCCGTATGCCTGGCTGGACGGTTAAACAACTGGCTGTAGTTAAGAAAGGTAGAAGACATGAAACAAGACTGGCAGTATACAAGAAGATTGTTGACAGACCGATAATATCTGACAGGAAGTTTAAACACCAGACCCTACCTACGCAGTACCATATATACTGTTCCACCGATATTTGTCGTAACGCACCACCAGTTATCTCCATCCCAGTTGAACTGTTACTTACAACCATTCTTTACACCACAAACGTTTTATCTTGCTTTAATAATACTGCTCTTCGTTGTCCTTTTTAATTTTGAATACGAAACTTGTTCAACCACAAATTTCTGTTTTATCATGGGATTTTTCCCCATTCCCGTGCGGTTAATTTGCTTGACATGTTACAATTTGTTCCACATGCGGGTATTATGAACCCTGACCTATATTGTCTATAAACAAATCAGGAAATTTCAAGTCTAGGTAAGTCTCTGACTCATCGTTTAAAGATGTAATATAATTATCCTATGAAAGAAGGTCTATAAATGCACAAACAATCAAATACACATCACTATACCCCAAAAATAATTCCCCTCCAGATATCTTACTCAATATTCCCAATTTTGTTGATCTACTTCCTAATAACTTTCAATAACAGCATAAAGCGAGTCCCAGTTATATGTCATAGCATACGTAATGTATTACCTCATGCTAGTGCCCCAAACCTTCGTATTTCGTATTTGACCCTTTCCGTCAAACTGCAGTCTTGTAATTCGAGATATCAACAACTTTATAACAGCTCCAGGATTTCCTTAATTTGCAATAATTACTGTCAAACCAGTCTTCATTTAGAATTTAGAGCGATCACTTGATATTCTGAGAAAGTACCAAAGTACCAATGATGATCATCAACAGACCTACGCCCAATGTTTTGGTTGACGTGTTATCATTATGTTGTCCCTTTTTCTCTTTCCCATTTCAATCGTTTGAAATATTTTTGTTTGATTTTACCGATATTTTTGAACCATAACCTTTGCTTGTATAAAATTCTTGACTTGTAACCAACTGATTTTGACTTGTAACCAACTTTTATAGACTAAAGCAGCCAGCCATGTTTGAAGTAAACCAGACGTCAATTGATGAAGCCGTACACGTTAGCCTGATCATGAGCTCCTTTTCAAGATATTTCCTTGTGATTTTGAACGTTGTCATCTTGTTTGTGAGCATCGGCGGAAATGCCATCGTGCTTTACGGGTAAGTTGTACAGATTTTACATTTGAACTATTGACTAGACGCATACCAGTAATCATCTATACATAACAAGATCATGATTTGCAAAGTTGACATAAGCTTAATCTAATTTGATGATCACGATCTACATTTAGTGTTCAATCATTTAACATGAATATTTTCCAAAATGGTGGACACTATTTCATCTTGTTTTGCAAGGTTGAAACTTGATCAAATCCTCTCCGCAGATCGATGGTACATAATGCACTGAGAATGGACAAGATAACTCTGCTTTTGGTTAAAAACGTGGCTGTTTCCGACATTCTAATCGCCCTACTGTTTTATCTCCCGGCAATGGTACGTTGTTTAAATTTCTTTATTTTCTGATTACAGTTCTACGTTCAGCAAGTATAGTTTACGTCACAGATCAAATCTTAATCTAACACCACACTTCACGTCATGAAGCTTCACACTTCAAAATTACTTAGCAACGCAACTCAGGTCATCTCAAAATATCCATTGACATATGCCGTACTATTAGCAAGACATCTTTTTCCTGACACCAAACTGCACGGAGCATACATACAAAATATTCCCCGACATTTTGCCGTGGCACTAAGGGAGAGAGAGAGTTCTCTCCAAATTGGTCACATTACTCATGCGCACGATGGTAATGACAAGTCAGGGTATCCGCTGTCAGGAGGGGAAAGTAAATCTTCCCAAGTTTACAAGGGTTCTCATCCCACTAGTTTGACGATATATGGAAGTTCTAAAAGTTACCAGGAGTTTAAAACTGTATCTCGTCTCACTATCCTAAATTCATCCCCACTTAAAACTAAATCTAAAATTTAAACTTAAGACGTACTGGCTTCATTTGAAACAAACTCTAAAATTTAAACTTAAGACGTACTGGCTTCATTTGAAACTAACTCTAAAATCTAAACTTCAGAACAACTGGCTTCATTTAAAACTAACTCTAAAATCTAAACTTCAGACGTATTGGTTTCATTTGAAACTAACTCTAAAATCTAAACTTCAGAGGAACTGGCTTCATTTGAACTAACTCTAAAATCTAAACTTCAGACGTACTGGCTTCATTTTAAACTAACTCTAAAATCTAAACTTCAGACGAACCTACTCCACGGTAGCTGGGCACTAGGTTACGGGATGTGTTTCATCAACGGCTGGATGAGTCTGATCCCGAACGTGGTGGAGATATTGACTTTGGTTGTGCTGTCCTGCTACAGACTCTCTCTTATCGTCGGTTAGTGTAGTGTTCTCTTATCTGTTGGAGTTTCTTAGTCCAGACTTTTTTCTGTCTTCTGTTGTGTCTAGTTTGAGTAGAACGTGTTACCGTCCAGGGTCAGGTGATATCATGAGTTGCAATATCTTGTCTAAGTAATAAAACTGAATCAGGGCATTTCCTTGGTGTTATTGCTCTTCTGGTAGGTTTCAACATTTCTATGTTCCGACTTTCATTCTACCCACTTTCGTTCCACCCAATCCGTGTCATGGTAGCATGATTCGTCTGTCGTGCTGACTGTTTCAGTAACCTGTCTGACAGTTAGATCAAGCGCGAACAGTATGACACCGGGTGACGTATCGTATAAGATCACACTTCTTCTTACGGATAACACCACATTTCTATGTTTTTATGCTAATGCTGTGGACCGTTCTGAAGTTGACTTTACCAATCAAGAAAACCTACTCAAGCAAGTTTTTAACAACGTTACTTCACTTTTTCAGGAGCCGTTAGTCGCTCGTTCAGACACAATTTAAAACCCTGGTATGTTGGCTTGGCTGTTCTATGGATATCAATCACCATTCTTCCTTTCTTCTTTTCAGCCCTGGAATTTCTTCCTTGGTGAGTGATTTTTTCTTCAACTTTCAAAAGACTTATTAGAGGTTTGACTATTTGAGAGATTTAATCTGTGCAGGTGAACTGATGATTTTATCGATTAATAACATCATATTGATAAATCAGCAGTGTCTTAATGTATGCCATAATCTAAATTGCAACCAGCTCTTAAGTTCTGTTAAGTTGCAAAACAATCGTACTAAGTTACTCGCGTAGGTTCACATAAATATAATGGAGCTATGACTTAACTATGAATTTACCTTAATAATTAATGTTTCAAACCATAACAATTGATAATTACCTATACCCCCAGGTACGACCCTTACACCCAATCCTGTAACTCTGCCAACATGGCCAACGCAAGACCTCCTCTGTACAAGGTATGTCCTCCTTTAAATTTTTCGTCCTTTCAACGCCCAAAAACTTAACTTTTAATATTGTGAAGTTGTAGGGTTTGATTCGCATGAAGAATTAAGTTTAGTCCTAAAGTTCGAACTCAGTAACTCAATAAGTTGCATGGGATAATTCACAATCGGTTATAATACGAATTTTCGAAGAATTCTTGATACCCAGTAAATGAACGTTTAGGAAAAATTCCAGTCTGAAGTGTTAATAGGACCATAGATGTCATGATTTTAGTGGGTCGATGGCGGAGAACATTTTTTGCATACCTTGTGCAATGTTTAGTAATTTAGTAAGTCCGAGTAGGCCTGCTTGACTGCCTTAGATGCGTACCAGAGATCTAATGACTGCATTTTATGACAATCCTCAAGTTTTATCGCAAAATTACGAAATATGACGAAATGTAACACCTCTTGCATAAGAACAAACCAACACAATGTAATCACGAACAACATTACAGGTTGCCCTGATAGCCCTGATGAACATCTGCCTCAACCTCTTTCCCATGTTTGTCATCACAACCACCAACATCTTTATCCTCGTCTCCATCTACCGGACATCCTCCAAAGTCGACGCCAAGATCCACCACCGGGCCAGCATCAAGTTCCCCGAGTCAACCAAGAAGCGTCACCTCCCCACCCGTACTATCAAGGCGATCCCTATGATCTGTCTGACCTTCATCTTCTCCTACTTCCCCTACCTGATTGCCTGTCTCAGTAACCTCGGCGTTGTCCTGCCAGCGTGGTGGAGGACTCTCTCCTTCTACTTCGCTGCCATCAACATCATGGCCAACCCGCTGATCTATGCGGCAGTAAACCTTGAGTTTAGAAAGTACGTATTGTCCCTTGTTGGACTTACCGAACTGAGCAGCGGAGACACCATCAAGGAAGGCAGCAGTAGCATTAAGAGTGTCCCTGAAGCCTCGCCACCTGATATCAAGAACGTTCTTACGTCGGACAATGAAACAGCGGATGAGAGCTGAGACTTGAGGATTTCGTTTTTATAAGGACAATTTTTAGGTGAAACGATTGGGCTGAATGAACTGCAGTTTCGTGCCAAGATAGTTCTAAACGAATTATCTTTGCATGGATCTTCAGATGTCAGATAGCTCAATTGCTTCACCCTTTTTAACGAATCTCGCTCCTAATCAACCAATCACTAGATAGGTTTGAGTATTAAATGTGGAGGAGTTGAGAGCGTAGTCAAGTGACAAGTTTAGCTTGTGTTTTCGAGAGACTATAATGCTGTTATACAGTTGAACGACACTTTATCACTCCCAACTGAAACCTTTACGTTGGGATACTAGGTAGTGTGGAATCAGAGAGTTGGAGAGGCATGTAGGTTGGCTGAAGAACATTGGAAAGATAGAGAGATAGAGGGAGGGTTGATAAGGCGCGGAAATAGCAGACCAGGGACAATTTTTATGGCGTTTTCACGTCTTTTATTCTTTTACTTTTTGTTATTTCTGATGTGTCTTTGCTTTGGTATAAATACAGCAACATTTTTTAATGCTGTTTAAGTGTGTAGCATAACGGTTATGCTGCTTTACATTTGAGCATACTGTTGACCATTTAACCATTTGATTAGAAACTGGTCAGTTCTCTTTTGTTGCTACAAAATCGAATTAAGCTGTTAAAACATCAATCACTGGATTTTAAATACTGAGATTGAATGTGAAAGACTACAGTCATGTTAACTATACTTCTTCTAATGACGTTTTACAATTCTATCAACTTAGTCATGCTTCTCTGTTTTTAATTTTACTATTTTCTTCTATGTAAGATTAGGACACTTCTTTTAATTAATTTGAACTTTTATCAAAACTATGTACCTATTCTTTGTATTGAGTTACTTATTCCTTACTTAAGTTTGTGTGATGTTTGACACAATAACAATTACTACAAGTGTTTGCTATTCACCTGACCAAGGTCCATGACGACGACAGCGGAGTTGTCGTCGTGGAAACTCTCCGGAAGAATCAGGAGCGGAGCTTGTATCTTGAGTAGGATGTCCCATCTGAAGTGAATATTTGTGATGTGATATTTAATATTTGACTGGTTTTCTTGAAAATTCAAGGTTTTTATACCTGTAGGTACACTTGCTTCCGAATGATCAAGATAACATGGTACCTATTGTGTTACTGAAATTCAAAAATTCACATTTCATTTTATGATGTCTCCATCAACTTTTATGGCACGGCATTTACAAATTGTAAACTTGAATTTTCATTAAATTTAAAGTTGGTACATACTGCATGTACCAACTGATGTAATAGTGACAATTTTTCTTTCAATAAACATTGATTAACAACACTTTGATGTTAAGAGAATTTCTGTTCTCATGAGAAAATACATAAATATTATTAAAATAATTTATATTTGATATACATTGCGATTCTTTTGTTTTTGGGTTCTTTGTGTTCTAAAGTTTTGTACCCTTTTTTATCGTCCATGTTATTGAAACACGGGGAAAAGGTGAATATTTTTCGTTTAAGACGTGTAATTTTTGGATGAAATAAACCAATTTTTCTTTTATCAAGTTAAATGGTTCTATATTTTTTGTTGAACTGTCGGCCAAGTACAATCAAATACTTAAAACATGGGACTGCACCGTGCTTTTAGCTTTATAATACATGCGGCAAAATAACATTTAAGACAATTTATAATGCATAGGTGCATTCAGCATTACTGCTCACATGACATTGCGTGAGTATTTTCATGAGGTCGAGGGTGAAAGTTTATGCTCTTATGGTAAATACATTTTCAAATATCCAATCTAAACCTTGCTAAGTTCTTTATTTCAACCCACTTAGACTATAACTACGTTTGCAACATGTACATTGTTGATTGTACATGTACTACAAAAATTTATTAGATACTTAGGTGCTCAAAAGGCTGCCTACAATAGTGAGTTAAAGGGACACGTTATATAAAACAAACAGATGTCTCCAAACCTTCTAAAATCGCGCAATTTGCCGCTAAAAATCTTGTCAATAGTGCTCCTAAGTTGATGTTTCGTCTTGCTCCTCAGTTCACCCAATCTTGCTAGAGCAGCCTCCACAACAAAGTCTATTGTTGGATCCAGAGCGAAGAAGTTCGTCACTCTGAAATGAGTGAAATAAAAATAAAATGAAAAATAAATAAAAAATGTACTAAAATGTACTAAGACCTTGACCTTTGGAATGCGATTTTATATCTCATGCTTGATACTTCAAGGACGAAAAGAACTTAAGCTTAATTCTTGGGTAATATGTGCTTTGCCCGATGGTAAAACTGACTTATTTAACCTGTCAATGATGTCCTCGTTGTAAACAATGTCAATAGGTTGAGTAGTAACCCTCAATAGCAGATCCAGAGCAGCAGAGACGGGATTTAGTTCGTAGTGTACGTCCAACACTGGCTGCGGAACTTGTGGCACTTCCCGAAGTTTCGACCTAGCACGGTTCAGGTTTACATGTTTACAGATTTCTACTGGGGATAGATTTAAATTTGTTATGGAAGATTTAGTCTGTTTCTTATTGATATGCTTTTTGTTATAAATATCTTTTGGTACTTTTCGTCAATAAGCTCATAAGGACACTAAAACTTCTTCAAGATATCAGAGACGAGTTTTTGAGGATAAGATAACACGACTGCGCTGATAAAAGTTTATGTTAAAGTCACCTGGATACGACATGAGGGAAGAGGGTGCTGTGTTGACACTGATTGTCTAGAACGATGTCCTGGGCAGAATATCATGTTTAATGTTAATGGTGCATTTTGTCATGAAGTGTAAATCTAACATAGTCTAACATCGCACCTACGTCTAAGGATCTTATTCTACAAACAAACCAATTCCACAGATATGAGTAAAGATAAAGAGTAAAGATATGAAAGGAAATGAAAAGACGTGTTAATAGAGGGAGACATGATACATTAATTACAGCTAATCGAGCTAATTGTCACTAGTTGTCCGGCTGTCAGCTCACATGCCGTACGTGTGTAAGTCTGACCCGACAAGAACCAATGGCAGTGGCAAGATTTCTCTAATGAGACAGCGCTTTGAGTCCCGGCTGTTTTGTCAACTTAAATATATTTTTATATTTTTATCAATAATTAGTCATTTCTTATGATAAAAAGATCAAGACGGAAAGAATTTGATAAAAACCTGATGCACAATAGCTTCACACAGCACTTTCATAAATCAAAACCTGCAAAGAAGCTGAAACGATGATGGTATCTGTCTTCATCCTGTACTCTGCCCCGACAGCTAAGTCTGCGAAGGAAAACTTGACAAGTTCGCGGTGGGTGCCACTAGGCTCGAACTCCAGCAGCTGGATGGAGCCGTGTAGGAGTTGGGCAGAGACCTTGCCGAATACAGAGTCTTTGTTGAAGAAGAGGGAATAGTCCACCGGCTCCTCCTCGCCAGAACTTCCCTCTGAAATGTGGGTCTTTAGGAAGACAGGAGGTAATTCTATAATTATATGGAGAATTTGAAGTGGTTTAAAAAACTTAATCAAGTATCCTTCAATTGTCTGGAAAATTTTGAAATCTACATAAACAGTGACACGACTTTGGCGCACACTAAACCAAGCGTAACCAGCGGAATCCCAAATGGACCTACAGCACCCTACCTGGATGAATTCAAGATCAACCCTCTTGACATAAAAACGTGCAATTTTCGACACAATGGCAACATGATTTTATACAGTATAAACCTCTATTTTCTGAACTTATCACGTATGTACTTTTTCTTCGACGTCCACGACATCAAGAATATTTACAAACGCTGCTTCGATACTTAAAGTTGTTAATTTCATAGTTTCAATATTTTGGAAAAACATTACTACCCACTCCTGGTGTTTAGCAAAATTTCAGATATCATACACCCACAGTGAGTTATAATAGTACTGTATCTTCAAATCGAGTCCCGAACATACCAATTTATCATAAATGTACCTCTAGGTTTAGTTAGGCTGTAATTGAAGACTTAAATTCAATGAAGACAAGTTTTTCGAGCCACTCCTTACACAACGACTAGGGCACGGATCACAAAATAGGAACAATCAGTATGTACAATAACTCAGATATCTCAGAATCACTTAATCTCTCTGGAATGACATAAAAATCTTAAGTCATAACGTAATGGAGAGATTAGGAGCCTGAAATCGAATGTCATTGCTAAACTGTCAATATCCCCAGAAATCTGTTCATTCCATTAAAATGCAGGATGTATTTGTAACTGGTCCATAACCGCCACCTCTATATAAAACTACTCCTGACCTACCTGACGCAGATGTTGCAGCCTGCGACTGATAACCCCATCCTGACCTACCTGACGCAGATGTTGCAGCCTGCGACTGATAACCCCATCCTGACCTACCTGACGCAGATGTTGCAGCCTGCGATTGATAACCCCATCCTGACCTACCTGACGCAGATGTAGCAGCCTGCGACTGATAACCCCATCCCCACCCCGGGACCCAGCTTGTCCAGCCGCTACTCTGCTGCTGGCGAGGAGTAAGCGGAGGGGACATTCTCTGTATCCGGTTTAGAGCTAGCGATCGCATCACGTAAATCTCGTCGTATGTAAGACCCTCCTCCAGCGGCTTTATGTCTTGCTTGATGAGGTCCTGACAATAGCTAAAAGTTAAAATCAAAGTAATAAATCGCGTGCATCACAGTGCCGTGCAGCTGACGAATGATATACGTAAAGCTAGCAAGCACTTCAACGATCATTCAGTGCTGTAAGTGTTGTACAGCCAAGCATTTGTTATAATTTCTCCGGCATAATTATCAAGTTCTTTCGATAATTTCTTTATTTCGTTTGTTTTTGATCGTCATTTCTTAATTTGGAAAAAGAAGAAGGAAATGAGAAGAAGCGCCAATGGGTCTAGAGTTTCAAGTACAGAACCAGAACCACATAGGAATAACCAGGGCGAGAAAGTGACGATCATGTTTAACAACACGACAAGACTTCCAAGCCCGGACGATTTGGGATTGCCGGGATATGATGTGGCAGTCTCCTTACCTAACGTGGAGGACCTCCAAAGCCAGTCCAACAATTTATTTGCAAGCATTAAATCAGGTGATCATGAGGCGGTTGACAAAATGCTCGCACAAAAAGGTGTTGAAGTAGACATTGTCCCGAAGATAGGTTGCTCGAAACTTTTCCACACCAAGTTCAATCTTGCCAACTCGGAGACAGAAAACGGAGATAGCCCTCTAATCATGGCAGCTGGAGTGGACTGTAAGATGGTGAAAATCGTGTTAAAGTACGGCGGAAATCCCAACCACGCCAACAAAGAGAGACACACGCCCCTCAGCATCGCCGCACGGAGATACGACAAGGAGGCGATAGATGCGCTGCTGTTGGCAGGGGCTAACCTTAGAGCAGCAGTGGTAAAACTGACGTCCATGTTGCGGTTCATGGAATCGGAGGATCAGTTGAGGGGTTACTGCAGTGTTAAACCTCTAACGGTCCTCTTGTCGGACGATGTGTATTTGAAGTGCAGATGTCCGATAAAAACTGCTTTTGACGTTGGGAAAGACATTGCTAACATAAAGGACGTTCGGGATGAGTTCAAGACTGAGTTTGAGCTTCTAATAGAAGATGCGAACGAATTTGCTCGTACATTTTTAAAACATATCGACAGAATGTGGGAGGCTAGGGAGATTCTTACGTTCCCAGTTGATCTCATCAAACTGGCGATAGATCAGAAGAAAAAGAAGTTTATATCCCACCCGTTTTGCCAACAAATAATTAATGACCGATGGTATGGCGAGCTTGCCCACAAAATGTTTTACGGAAGAGTAGCAGTGGGGTTCAAGTTCATATTCAGCCCTTGGATGATCATCCCATTGTTTCTCAAGTATTGCCTTATAGATGCGTGTCGGGGAGTCCCGATCATGCAATCAAGTCTGGTCGATTTACTTAGGTTGAAGTTTACTCCATGTCTGTGTTTCTGCACGGATGTGCTGAACTACCTCATATTTGTTGCCTCCCTAATATGTGTCTGTGTGTTTCAACAGGATACACACAAAATCACACTGGCAGAGTATATCCTCTATGTTTGCGTCATTTCTCGAATTTTCATTGAGCTTGACTTCGTCATACAGCAAGGTTGGAGGAGATACTTAGCAAACGTTTGGAATCACGTGGACCTCATCCTTTTGGTACTACTGTTCATCGCAGCCTTGTACAAAATTGGTATTCACGCGGGGCTATTTGTTGAACCACAGAGTAAAATCGATGATATGTACAACAAATCTACGTCACAAAACTATGAAGCAGGAGATCAGAATCTTGAGGACTACAAAAGGGAATGGTCAGATGTGGTGAACCACTACAGTCACTTTCTAAATGTAAGCTACATCTACAGTATGGCACAGCTTGTCCTAGCAATAAGAATCTTGACATTCCTGGAGATCAACAGATCGATCGGGCCCATGCTGATTGCATTGAAGTACCTGCTGATGGACGTTATAAAGTTCCTGGGAGTTCTTCTCTGCGTCATGTTGGGCACATCTGTTACTATCTACTCGATGAGTGTAAGATTGTATAGATGGAACAATGATGTAAATGAGGCATGTCTAAATACCTGGGAGATATCATGGAGTAATAATGTTAACCATACATATCTTGGCTTGCTCACTGACTCCCACGGCCTCCGCCGAATAAATTCGACGGAACTATGTTGGACTGGATTGAACTTACAGCCTCCGGCGTTTCAAAGTTTTGCTGAAACGCTGGTGAGCATCATGTGGTCTACATTTGGCCTTTTTGATGTTGGGGTAAGTTCCAAACTTTGAAGATCAGTTGATAGTAAAGAACCATTGAGCAAAACTTTGAAGTTAATTTGTTGATATCTGATATTTAATAAATCATAGTTTCCTAATAAATTAATATTTTATTAGAACACTTTTCGAAGAAGATAGCCTGATAGTGATTCTCTTATTAAAAAGTTTTAGGTAGTAACAGAGCCCTTTGATTCAAAGACCGTGAGTTTTATAAACATTATTCTGGTCCTCTACGTCCTCCTCTCGTGTGTACTGCTTCTCAACATGCTCATCGGTATTCTCTGTTCCACATTCGACAAGATACAAGAAAACTGCGACGTGGAATGGAAGTACGCCAGGAGTGAGCTACTCAAGGTGACAATAATGTCCCATTTTTGCAAGTTTTTGTCGTTTTGAGTTATAACTTACAATCAGAAGTCAATGATTAAACACGGTTATTTGATATAAATGATAAGATGGCGACTGGACTTGGGACCAGTTCACAGTACATTACATTAATGACCTCTGAATACCATCCGCTTGCAATATATGCAAAGGTACGTGTCTGAAGCATTATCAGTAGAAGGAATAGTTTTCCTTTATTCCTCGTCCACATTTAAAGTCGATACATTTTTCAGGAGTACAGCAGAGCTCAGCCCTTCATCCTACCCTTCTCCACCCTTCTCTTTCCTGTGGTCTACTGGTTCCGTGGGAAACTAGAGGAAGAAAATCGAAGAAAACCGGAAAAGTCCAAACCGGTTGGAGATCAAGAAGAAAGAGACAAGATCGTAAACGAAGTGTGCAGAAGATTTGCGCACGATTTGGAAACTGAAGAGAGCGAAGATGAGGCAGGTGTCTTTTCAAGGCCGGGCACGAGGGGCGGTACTAGACCAGGGTCAAGAGCCAGACCTCCGACCAGGCCAGCAACTAGTGGCAGAATGCTCAGTAGCAAACATGGGGCAAGACCCAGCTCAAGAAGGGGAAATTTCGATGCGAGGGTCAGAGAACTCCGCATTGCGGGAAATCCAACGTGATTGTTTTTTATTGAAAAGTAGCAGTACAGTTCTTGAGCAAAAAATACGTTCGAGCAAAAATTTGCTTTTCCAAAATTGTCAACACTTTTTCTTATAAAGGTCTGAATGAGCTGTTAATAAATTTAATTGTTCGACATTTATTGTTTTCTCTTAGTAGACTCGAACAAGGGACAAAAGTTGTTACCAATTAACAACGTGTGTCCTTTGTCCTCTTCTACCTCCAATGAGACTCAATAATACTTCAGATTGTAAATAAATTGCTGAATTGATGTAAATCGTAATAACCCATTTTTATCAAAAAATAGTCATAAAATTTCACTTATTTTGCGGAAAATTTAGGATAAAACCACAACATTCCAGTGTCTAACTCACACTGACATAGTTGTAAAGAAACCATCTTTTTACTGTTTCTAATAGTAATGAAATAATTTGTCGTGTAAATTATGAAAAAAAACTGAAGTCTATCACAAACCTTAATTTCGTGCTTGCTCAACATTTTGGCGTAGAGGTCGACATAGTGAACCAGCAGTTTGGCCCGAGCACTGACGAAGGTGGATCTCTCCCGCTGCATACGTCTAGATATGGGTGCACTGACGGCGGATATAGCAAACTGCCACCACGCTCCTACATTTCCATGTACTGGGACTCCAGGGTGCCATTTTCTGTTCCTGTGTTCGAATGATAAGATAAGTCTATACAGTTCTATGATCATTTATCAGTCATCAGATTAGTAGCATGGTTGAATGGCTGATCCATACCACGTGGTCTATAAAAACAATATGCAATAATTGCTCAAAGGGTGGTGCTAACACTTCAAGTGTTGATCACAAAATTTAGTAATCTAGTAGGTACTTACAGCTTTTTTCGTCGTTGCCAGTCTATTATATTAAGTATCTGAGCGGTCATGTGATACTGCCTGCTGGACAACGTCAGCTGGAATGTCTGCAGGGTCAGGGAGGCGGTAAATCGTGGTGTCTGCAGGCTGTTCAAAGGTTGGGTTGATTTGTTTTGGGTGAGTTCCACTTTGGCAGATATGGGCTCGAGAACGTAGCACTTCTGAAAAGGTGTTATTTTACAACGACCCGTCATGTGAGAGCTAGAGTAAGATAGTATTATTTCAGGAGGGACAGCCAGCCAGAATTTCAGAAGGCAGATAAAATCATATTGCTATTTTTAGTGGTGCGTGGTATCAAGAGCATGTTATTCTAATTTAACAGCAGATCTTATAAAAAATTACCAACGTCAGCTCAAAAATGACCTGAGTTTAATTCCTCGTGACTGTTCACATGTGACATTAACTATTATAAACTACAACAATCAACATACTGCTAACTAACAGTAGCCTCTACCTCTTCCTCTGCATTAGACGCTCCAAAGTTCCAGTAAACTCCGAGCCCCTCCAACTGTACCTCCTTGAGGACCCACTGGGAGGACTTGTTAGGGGAGGCGGAGGGCTGGGTGGCGAGGTGCTTTATCGTTATTCCGAGGTAGAAGGGCATGGAGGGTACCGACACTGTGTCCTCGTAACAGAAGTGTACGTCGTTTATAACAAGCTGGTCGGAGGTGAGTGTTTGTTTTATGTGCAATGTAGATTGTATCATTGCTGATGTTTAATCTTAATAATATTATACATACACAGCACACAATACACATAATACATTACCAGTTACGGTACACAATACACAAAATATTCAGATGTACGGTATACATTACACATAATACATTGTACAAGTACTGTATAAAATGTACACATGAATGAATACAAATCAAACATTACAATGGAACTAAAATATCGAACCACGCGGTGAACTTTTCCATACCTTAAGATTTTCTATCATTGACGTGAAATACGAAGATGCAAAAGAGCTAAGCCAACTCTGAGAGTGAGCATAGAGGCGCTGATAAATCTGCTGTTCTAGAGCCTCAAGTTTAACGTTCAGGGCAGCTAATCTCTGTTCTTCTTCTTTGGCTGGATCGTACTGTTAACGGATATATAAGTTTGATATTACGTGGGACACATTAAAGATACATGTTTGCTTAGTGCTTATATGACTGATATCAAACGGGTCTTTAATGCTGAATGTCATAGCAATTGACAGAGCGGAAGTTGTTGCGTAGACACCTCCAAACCTGTTAATCAAGAAAAAACGAGGAGGCAGGAAAATATAATTTGAACTACAATTTAGCATGGCCTGGTTATCAAAGAAGACAAAATATAAACTGAAACTGGGTTTCGGCTGTAATAGGGAGCTACCAACATTATTAAGTATACTGATGCAGCTCTTCTCCATAAACTTGCCCGCCAGACGCTAGTTTTTAATTTTCTTTTGAGAATCAAAATCTATTAAGTTATATGAAATATTCTTGATGGTTGCCTAGTTAGGTAGCACAGTTACCATGGTAACTTACCTCAGTGCCCTGATATGGGGAAGCTCTGATGTTGAGATCAGATAAACAGAGAACGAGAGAACCGCTGCTTAGGCCAGAAACTGGAACTTGAAGTTCCAGTTTGCCAACCGTGCCTGTGTTAAAGAAATTTGTTACATTTTGACAGAGATACAGGTGGTCAGTATACTTGTTGAAGTATGAGATACGATAACATGCAAGTTATGGGGCGCGGTCGCAAAACTTGCCAACTTAGTGCACTTATTCGAAGTTTAATGTATATATTGAATGAACAACTCAAATTTCCAAAGTGTCTGATGGCTTACCATCAACAATTTTGAAGGGGAGATTGAAGTTTTCTAAAGCATCCTCTCTGAGTTTAAGATTTTCAAGTTCGACTGAGCCTTGAGTCAATCCAATGTGCACCTAGAGAAAAAAATTGTACTTGATTTTATGGATCATACTATTGATACAATCACACATAATCAATTTCGGAAGCAGACACATATCATTAGACTACTAGACTTATCGCTCTTATCTGTTGAAATCCTGGATTCCAAGTGAGTTTTTCTCAAATACGACATAAGTACTAACTTGATGGAGATTGACATTACTAAGATACCGAGCCAAATATTTGTTCAACAGCCACTCTGTAAAACTGTGAACTTGCTTCCACATTCCACGGCTGTCAGCTCATTCTCCTTCTCAAGTACGCTTGTGCTCAGAAACGAATATATATATCTCCAGTTGGAACAAGTGCGGATGGTAGCGCGATATCTTGTGAGCTACTCAAAGCTGGATTTTTCACCAACTGGGGAATCTACAGAAGTGGGCAATGTGCCATTGTTCCCTCCTAATAGGAAAATTGGTTAATGGTACATATCTGTAGATGTTTATATGTAGTATTGTTATCTTACTGTGGACAAGGAACAAGTGGTGCTGAGGAGACTGAACCCAGAATTATAAAACGTTCAGGTAGGTAGCAATCAGAAGGTAAGCATTAGAAAGGTAGCATTAGAAGGGTAGTATTAGAAGGGTAGCATTAGAAGGGTAGCATTGGAAGGGTAGCATTAGAAGGGTAGCATTAGAAGGGTAGCATTAGAAGGGTAGCATTAGAAGGATAGCATTAGAAGGGTAGCATTAAAAGGGTAGCATTAGAAGAGTAGCATTAGAAGGGTAGCATTAACAATGAACTTAATTCTGATTCTATCTCATTCTATATTTTCTCTAATAGCTTTTGTTAACGAAGGAACTCTAGCTATTTTGACGGAAGGAATACAATATGAAATACACAAACACTGGTACTGGTAGCATATGTAGAGAAAGTAGAACTAAGGATTGACGGTTGTGCAATTTGCTTATTAAAGGCCTTCTTATGAAATTCGTAAATCAATGTTTTTGTTTGATGTTAAATTGGAAGAATACTCTTTATCAATCTCAACAGATTATGAGATCATCATAGTCCATACTCAGTTTCACATATAATTTGGTCGATTTATCAAAATCATGATTTGATTTATCAGCTTTACTGAAAGATTCAAATTGCAGCAAAGAAGCAATGTAATGGTCATCCTATCACAGTCTTATACAATTGTATTCGAACTGCTGACAGATAATATATCAACTGATTAAATCAATTAACCCCACCACTAACAAAATTGAAAAATTTGTACAACAATATATACAACAATCCATAACAGCCCAACTTTGTCAGCCTTTGGAATTTTTATAGTTAACTACTGCCTTATTAAACAATTTGATAAATCGTGAACTAACTGACTCTTTGGAAACAGGCTGCTGAAAAAAGTCATCTGTTTCTGCTTTGATTCCTTCCAAAAATAATGACTTTGCCTCCGAATATACACTGTAAGGAATCTTAGAACCGGCTCTTTTATCATCCTTAATTTTCTGAGATATGATTTTCCTTAGAATCAAGTCTGACTGCTGCAGTTTGTCTTTTAAAGAGTTTTCACGTTCAGCCTCCTTTCTACGTAGTTCGTCAACAGGATCGTTCTCTGGAGACTGCTCACTAAGGTAGTCAATGAAATGTAGAACCTTCTCGATTCTTGCAGCAAGAGTAGAATCAGTGTATACCTCCAACTCCTGAAGATGTAAAACATGCTTTTCCCATGCTTCTGAAGGATATTCTATCAGACTAGACATCTTTTGAATAGTCTCTTCAGTAACAATCGTACCCTTTCTTTCCCTGTTGGCAGATACTGCTAAGTGTTTATTGACTCTAAAGACAATCTGTCCAAACACACAGGAGTGACGTTGTGCAATGTGAAATATCTCTTTTCTCATTCCTCTGTAGTAGAAGTTATCATCGAGAAGAAGCACCATACTGTTGTGAGAATTTTCAGGTCTTGCAGAGATCAAATTTGCGATTCTTTTACTCAGATTCTGTCGTGCTTTGTTCCAGGCACTCGGATCTGAAGCGTGGTCGACTGTTGTGATGTGCTCATCATAACAAATGTGTTCAAAACTGAAAGCAGTCTGCTTCTTCATCACTGCAGAGCAAAGTGTAGTCTTTCCGGAAGCGGGCAATCCCACCAAGCAAACCAGAATTCTTTTTGACATACCTAACTTAAAGACAATTAATTTTATTATGTACTTTGTACTTTAGATAAAGTTTTAACTGAAGTACGGTAGGTCTTATTTTAATAACGGTGTGACAATTGGTATCTCTTTTTACCAGTTATAATTGAAATTATTGGCATTTATAAGATACTTGAAAGTATGAAAATATCAAATTAATTTGGATTTATGTTCATAAGCATAAAAATATCATGGTAAGTGTTATGAATAAAAACAATATTTAAATATATCATTAATTTTTGGAAGAAACAATAGCAACATTCCTAGAAGATTCTTTTGGATTGAAGAGAATTTCAAACTGAGAACTGCATCTGCTTTCTAACAAAAATAAAATTCGGTCATTCAAAATAAGGGACTCGCCAATGACCCCTAACGAAAGTTTTAATATGTATACAAGATAATAGGCCCAAGTTTTCCACTGATCAACAACACCCAACTTTAGGGCAAGCTCTTCTTCATCTTTATCTAATTCAGGAAGTTTGTGCAATGCTAGGTTTTTGTTGATAAATTTCACAATATTTTCACCGTTTGCACGCTTTTTGAATTTGAACCATGACCTTGAGCTTGCGGACTCCCTCTTACTTAGAAATATGTCTGCAATAGATCTCCAGTTTTGAGTGAGTTTATCGTGATTATTCAACTGACTACCAAGTCTTGAAAGATAAAACTCGGCATTGTGACATGCTTGTTCTTTTAGCTGTGAGCTAAGATTCAAAACTTCTTGATCCTTAAGAAAATTACTCAAAGGAAATCCACCAGTCTGGTTGGGTTCTGAGTCGATCAATAAGTAACAGCAGCTGACAATTACAGCACTCTGACAGATAGCACACTCTTTAAACAAACGCAACATGTAGGAACCTAAATTTCCACAGGGATGTAGTCCTAATAACAAGATGCGACTCTTTGGGCTGGAGAAGGAGGTTCCATTGGCTTGATCAGCATCTTTTAGTAATTGAAGAAATGAAGACACTACGTTGTCATCCAGGGTCAATCGACAAACTGAAGAAAAAATATTTTTCGATTTGCTCGTTTTATCGAAGTTCAAATCAATATCAGTAGCTTTGTTGATCAACTTTGACTGAGCTTCTATTCGAAGAACCATACAGTGAGGATTTTGCTTAGCAATAAATCTCGACGCATGTCCCACTCCTGATCCTATATCCACAACGTGAGTTATATTCTGGGAGGAGACAACTTTCTGTATGCAAGGTAACATGTCAGATAATTCGACTAATTTCTTAGGCTTTAAAAACTTTAGTTGATCTTTGCAAGAAATTGGTAGCTCATGTTTTGGACATGGTTGTTTCATTCTTAAAGCCAGTTTTTTCCTGGTCAAGGCAATAAAACACAGCATAGAAAGAGGCATCAGAGAACGACAGATTTTCACAGAGTTTTCAGGCAATAGACTTGTACAAAATTGCTCAAGAAGAGAATCATCATATTGCTTTGCTGACTCGAGCCAAGCTTTAGGAAGCATATTATAGGCCGAGTAGGTATAAAAATCAACCATGAAAAAGTTTGATAAAGCTTCAAAGTAATTTATAAGTTTCAAGTCTTCTGCCATTGAACATTGCAGTCTCTGCACATCTTTGTAGGATTCAGTTGCCATCGATTAACTCCTAATATGTCTATATTATTTCATGAATAAGATAGGTTAGAATCAATTTATCAATGTATTGATATCAATTTAGGTTTTACTGCCATGGTAGAAAATTCTACTGCATGTTACTAGTTTATCTTCTGGTTTTGATGCTGTTGTTTGGTAACAGTAAGAATAGCTACTGGCCAACAGCCTAGATGCAAGTCTACGTTAGAAAGGTTATCACAAATACCTGGACTATGAGTAGGTCAGTTAACTAAGTCACATGGGTGACTGAGCGAGTTCACATTCCATAGATTCTCAGTTCAGTTTTATTGCTACCACATTATGTTCTAACTTTACTGGTGTGATTGGAAGATCGACCTTAAGTTAAGCACCGATGAAATTGGTCATTGCGTGTTTGCTATTGGCTCAAATTTCAGGTATGTTATTAATCATCATCTACTTTATTAAATTTATCTCTATACATTCCTGGTTTAATTATTATATTCTATCACGTTTCATTTCTAAAGAAAAAAGAAGATCTTTTGGCAAAAATTGGCCAGTTAATGGTGTGGTTTCAAATTTGTCAATTTTTTGCCATGTAACATTGACCAATGAAATGTAAGCAAAGACACCACATGTGATATAAAAGATTCTTTACCCTTCCCTTCTAATACTGTTTGCACACATACTCTAAATTTACAAAAATTATAAATTCAGGCCTATATACCTCCTGATGTGTTGATAGACAGCATTTTGTCACATTGAACTTCTGACAGTTTAAACGCTATCACTTACTTACATACAAAAAAATTGTGACCCTTGCCCGAAAAAAATGTTCTCCTAGAGACAAAATTTTAAAATGGTCCCTTTTACCCAACCATACCTTTATCAAAATCTGCTGCTTCTTTGTTAGCCATTGCTCACTTAATTTGTACTATAATTTTGTAATTTCAGAAGAAAATAAATTAAGCATAGGAAACGATGGGAGAGTCATCATCAGTAATAATGAAATGGATAAAGACTTTCATGTATGCCCTTCTTATGGACTCCATGTTCACATTCACAATGACACCTTGGCATCTCTAATCTGTCAAAAGCTTGAGAAAGGCAATATAGGTATAGCTCAAGATCTGCCAGTCGAACAGAACATCGGATTGCTACAATGGATACACATAACAAACCCGGAAAATTATACCACTGATTTTGGAAGTGTGGTGAATGACAGTTGCAGTGGTTTAAATAGATCTCTGGCAATTAGCTGCACAGGTATTACAGAATCCTAATATTCAAGCTAACATAAAATTCCTACTTCAAATATGCCTGCTCATGAGTTACATTGCTATCAATCAGACAAACAGATAAAAACAAATTGATATCTCATATTATAAGGTTAGGATTTGGTACACCGTACAAGCATGATATAACGTTTCATACAACAGTTGAACTGCAATTATTAGCTCCTATTTGATGTTAAAATCAAACATCAACATATTCATATTAAATGAACCTTTAATAACCATTTTCAAATGATGCAACTGTTTCAGTTACGAAATCATAAACAGGGGCATTTTGTGTAACCAAAAATTCAGTCCCAACTCTGGGAACATGATTCTATGACATGACTGAGCCTTATACTGTGTCTTAGTAAAAAATGAATAGAATATTACATTTTCAGATACTAAAGATGTGGTTTTTCAAGGGATTGTTGAGGGGAATTTCATCAGAACAAGTGCTACTTTTAAAGATGTTACTATCTACAAATGTGAAGAACAGGATGAAATATACAGAATTTCTCTGGAGCGAACAGACTACTGCTACTTTACCCACATCTGCTCAGGTAGGAATATCCATGCTTTTGATATGGCTTTAACAACGTCATACCCACTGTTTGTAAAATTCTTGCTTGGTTATCAAATCATTTTAGAAATTTTGGCAAGTAACAGTTTGGTCAGAATTTTAACAAAAATACTAATTAAAGGACTTATTTCAAATGAAACTTGAAGAACTGATTAATTCCAGCTATATAAAACTTGAAGACACACTTTTGGTGATGTGTACATTTCATGGCAATCACCCTTAAAAAATACCATAAAAACAGTGTTTAAAAATAAAAAAACTGTACTTAGCAATTTCTGGGCTTATTTTATGCTCTTTCAGACAAAATTGCAATGAGATACCAAAGCTGTGGCTGTGCAGGAGTTCATGTGAACGATATGGTTTGTAAAGGGATGGTTTGTCTTCAAAGAGATAATATGTCGAAGTCTTATAAAAATATCCCCACTAGGCGTATATGTGATGGCTATTATCATTGCTCTGACAAGTCAGACGAAAATAACTGTGATTACAGTGAAAAAAGAGGCAGGAATTGCACACCTAATTCTGAAGTTCACAATGGCTTTGTACCCAAGCTATATGAGTGCGATAGTTATAGTGATTGTAAATATGGTGAAGATGAGTATCATTGTGGGTTTAGTTTTGGTATAAGTTGCACACGGAATAATCACGCAAAAGATGTATGGGTAGATAGAAAACATATTTGTGACGGTGAACCATATTGTGAATACTCAGAAGATGAAGACCCAAACCTTTGCCAAAACAAACACAATACTAAACTCACATGCAAAGAAAAAGGGAGTGATCTCACAAAGGCCATTAAGGAGATAAATACCTGCTACTACCCGAGGTCTTACAGCACCACAACCAGTAACAATGACTTTCTAGGGTGTGAGGGCTTACTTGATCAGATGAATTGTACAGATACAAATGTAATACACTGTACTGTACAGAATCATCCTAATACTAGGGTTAGGGACAGGTGGCTTTGCAATAATTGGCAGGTTTGTGATGATGGTATGGATGAGCTTTGCTTAACTTTAAGTGAAACATGCACAGTTCATAAATACATGCTTTGTGATAATAAGATTGATTGCTCAGAACATGCAGAGGATGAGCAGGGTTGTGAGACAGTTCTCGAAAAAAATATTTCTTGTGAAAGACATTTGACGAGGGAGGAACGAAAAACTCTTTCCATTCCTAGTAAGTGGCTGTGTGATGGTGTACAGGACTGTAAAAATGGAGAAGATGAAGATGATGTAATGTTCCATTGCAAAAAAGGCATTGAGTGCCCTGACATAGCAGGTGTTTACATAAAAAAGGAAGAATTTTGTGATAATGTGGAAAGTTGTGCAGGATCTGAAGCTGAGCTCTGTGCAGTGACAAGACTTTCTGAAAGGGAATATGAGGAAGGGTCAACATACAAAGATGTTAAAGATGACATATTGGTTTTTGCATCTGATGTCATGGCAGATAACTTGATAGCACAACAATTTCAGTTTCCATGTTTACCAGGGATCATGAAAGAAAATAGCCAACATATGAAATCTAGTTGTTTCAAAAGAGAACTAATCAAAATCAACCCAGGAAGAAGAAATAAAGTTCATCATTTTTGGTGGAATGAGTGCAAATCATTAAATACCTCTTCCTTAGTTAGGTATGGTCTCAAGGAACTTTTCTGCAATTCATATGAGAGATCTCTTAGGTTACAAAGTATGGAAGAAACAGAATGCATAGCAATACAACCTATCTATGAATTATCCACAGTACAAGGACAAAAGTTAGCAAAATATATGAAGGTTGAAAACAATACCTTGGCTGAAAAGGTGTTTACTTGCAAAAATAAAAAATGTCTTGAATCGAATCTCCTATGCAATTTCATAGATGATTGTGGTGATGGCTCTGATGAAGATAATTGCCCCTTCTCCTTTTATTGCAAGAAAGGATTCCCAAGAACTGTCTCACATACCAAGATCTGTGATGGTATTTTTGACTGTTCAGATGGCTCAGATGAATGCTCACAGGGATGTGGCAATGATAAACTTTTGCAAAGCTCTGCCCTTAGATATTTAGCACTACTTATAGGAATGGCTTCCCTCTCTATGAACACGTATTCTGTGTTTCACTGCAGTAGTATGTTCTTTAAAGCTCAATCGAAAACATTAAGAGTAAACCATTTCTTTATGTCGTTGATAGGCCTCGGTGATTTGACTTTAGGGGTCTATTTAGTAATAATTGTGAGTTTTGATATCTACTATGATAACAGCTACTGCAAATCAAAATATGAATGGCTTACAAGTAAAACATGCTCATTTCTTGGAATTTTATCAACTTTTGGTTCTACATTGTCAGTCTATACAATGGTATTTGTCTCTTTGTACAGAGCAATGAAAATAGAAGGAGGGAATGTGGCAGCTGATAAAGAAGTCTTAGCATCTGTGTTCACTGGAATTGTGCTGGTATTAGGTGTGATGATGATTGCAGCCTTACCAGTTACAACACTTTTTCAAGATTATTTTTCCAATGGAATGTGGTATAAGGAAAATCCAATTTTTCCAACTCTCTCTGACATGAATAGCCACATCCGATTTATAGCTAAGTACAATGCTATTAAGAATGATACATCTCAAGTAGAAGAGACTTGGTCCGGTTTAATGGACTTCGTCAGAAAGTTATATCATAATGATGAAGCCCCATCAGGCATTCATCAAACATTTTATGGAAATGATGCTGTATGTCTATTCAAATATTTTGTGAAAAGTTCTGATCCTCAATACTCATTTTCAATGATGATGACAGTGATGAACTGTACATGCTTTCTGCTTATAACATTTTGCTACGCATTTGTTGTATACAAAATGAAAAGAGATACAGATGTTCAGGGAATGATAAAGGACAAAACTAGAGAGGCCAATACAAAGACAATTCAAATAAAGATTGCAGTGATTACACTAACAGATTTGGCTACTTGGATGCCTTTTTGTATCTTAGCATGGGCATACACAAATGGTGCAGATATTCCAAAGGAAAAGATATACCAAATTGCAGCAATCATTTTGTTGCCAATGAACAGCATTATGAATCCAATAATATACAATGAATTTCCAACAAAATTCAGGGAAGCCATTCAAAAATTGACAACTACGAGTCAATGGCATACAAATACCAGTAATAGGGTTGAATTGAGTCAGGGGGTAGCACAAGTACAAAGTAGAACACAACTAGAAAGATGCAAAATAAGGGATGTGTCTAAATGAGCCACACAACAGAAACAACTGCTTAATTTGAATGCCATATTTGCAAGAAAAATAAAAGTTCATAACTTTGACAACTGTTATCTGATTAGAAGAGGTACAGAAGTCAGAAACACCCTGCAAAGAAACCAATTAATTAACCTAAAGTCCAAAAACGCAGCATAAGTTCAACAACAAGAAGAACTGGACAGTTGTCACTGCTTGTAGTTTAACTGACATTCTTTCCCGACTGACTGACTATACATTTCCTCCTTCTTCTACATAGGTAACAAAGATTAGTTGAATTTTACCTATATTTGATATTATATAATTACCTATAGTTTGCTGAGATTTGACAAATAAATCAGTGAAGTTCTCAGACATTAAAACAAACATTTTTGGACTTTGAGCAGATTAGATGATTAACTGCCAGTATTTTTCGTTCTTTAAATTTTAAAATTATCATAGATAAATATTCGATTTTCTGGTATTGCTGCCAATATATAGGCAAGTATTTACATTTAGTTAAACGGGTGATGCGCGTCTCGAATTTCTTCGAATTCATTCGCCAGGCCAGAAATGCGTGAGAGTGCATGATGGCCGCGACAGTATAAGGTTATCAACCTACAACATTTAGTAAGTCATGTTAAGCTTTATATATAAGTGTTCAGACTTTAATTAACAATGATTAGCACACCCTATTACCCCTATGTTACTGATGATATAAGATAATGATTTAAGATAATGGACTGTTTGAATGGATCAATAAGTACGAAGATGAATCAAAATTACAGTCGCTAATTTTCGTTAAGTTTATTTCTTTGGCATATTATTTATCTGCAATAAAATATTACTAAAACTTTTTGCGGTGGCTGTAGCCTTGTCTGATTTTGTCCGACCCTCATTCGATCAAGCGAAGTTCTCTCCGAGAATAAAATAACGGGATGGAACGCGTTGCAAAATTGACGAGATGATATCCCTCTAACGTGTTAACGCCAGGAGAACGGCTTGCCTGTGGACCTCAGGCTAATTGTTTCTTTGCAACGTAGAGAGAGCCGCGGAACGCCCGGTAACTGGCGACATGTCCGTATTTGTTAAAGCCGCACGCGCACACAGAAGGGCTCTGGTTAGAGTTTATTTAACTTTGACTGACCCTAATTCTAGTTCTCAAAGATCAGAATAAAATGACAGGAGGGTGCTTGCTAAACACGAATGTTCAGGTACGAGCTTAGCGCGAAATTAAGACGGACGTGAGTGGTAAGCTTTTGCGTCGCGCGTCCGTCCTAATTTTGCGCTAAGCTCGTACAAGGATATACGTGTTTTGTGTTTGTTGTCGCGGTAATACCCTACTCACGCAGCCAAAGCTGAACGAGTTAGAACGGTAGACGAATATAATCTCGTCAACCTCCAGGGCGCGCAACGTGAGACAAGGATCAACAGTTGTTGAATGTAAATTGTTGACGAGATAATATTTATATTTGTTCATGTTTGACGTTCTAACGCTAGGAGAGTAGCAAGCTGCTTGACGAGATGATATCCTTCTAACGTTCTAACGAGGAGAGCAGAAAACTGCGAGCCGCGCGCGGGTCGGGTAACATCTCGACAACAAGCTGCGAGCCGCGCGCGAGTCGTGTTAAATTATACTGCTGGACAAGTAAGTTGATAATTTACTGTCACGGCCATCACGCGCTTTCACGTTGTACAGCGCGTGCCTTCCCGCTTGACGAATTTTTATCTGTTTTCCGTTCTCAAAGCTAACGTTAGCGTTTGAACATTAACCCGTTCGCCCCCGAGGTCGATATATATACCCGCTATAGCGACTGATAGTGTGCCATATCTATTCGCTATAGAATAAATTTCTTTAGTGAGTTCACTTAATAAAACTTAGTTCTATCCATAACAACACTCATTTTTAAAAAAGAAATGGTTTTTTCGATAATTATATTAATTAATTCATATAATAATTAATTAATCATTTTTAATTGTGCATAATTCAGACTCCTGAATGAATTTCTGAAAATCATCTCGGGACCATGTACAGCAATGCTTTAGCAAATATGGGACCATTCCAACTGTTTGATAGTGGATAAAATGTATTCACAATAAGTCGCTAAAGTGCGGGTATATATATCGACCTCGGGGGTTCGCCGAGGGAAGTCGGATTTTTTTATAAAAACCACTTATATGCCATACAAATCCGTTCAATGCCTAAATTTATAGCTAGTCGAGTGATGTGGAGTATTTTTAACAATTATTGGTAGGCAAATCCTAACTATTCTGGTGATTTCTTTAGGAGGTCGATAAATCGACCTCGGGAGTTTGGAGGTGTAAATACATTGGATCTTGAGACAAATACATTGGATCATGGGGACAAAGTAAATACATGAACTCTGTCAATAACACTAAATAGATAAGAAACATACAACATATTTTAAGTCACATAATCTTTCAAATAAGCTCGCAATTGTAATTAAAAACACACTACTATGACGTCATAGTATGATAATGTCGGAAACACTTGACAGGGTGCAGTCCAACTTTACAACTAATGCAATAAAACGGAGTTCTTGATTTCTTATCATCTACTTCTAGACAAGATCGACACACAAAGTGCTTCTCTTTGTCTTCGTCAACCAAATGGGCATTCTCAGAAAAGCGTTTGTCAATTCTTCCCTCTCTAGGTTGTCCCAACAGTGACTTTTCTCAGGGGTTCGCAACTAAAACAGTTTGATGCTACCAAAACGCTCTTCCTATCTTGCCAAGTCGTGTAGATTATATTATTCTCCATATCAACAACACTTTTATAGCTGCCCACAGCTGCCTCAACGGGAGGATATGGAACATCCTTTAGCCTTTTTTCTGTAGTGTCCTGGTAAGTCCAGGCACACCACTGCAGTAAAGCTGGAGACATAAAGTAATTATCTGCAAATACTTTGTGTCCTGCACCCAACCCTAGCCGAGTAATGATGTGTGCCACAATGTCACTACTCTTCTTCATGCCATAATCCGGCATTTCAGTTGATGCACCAGCGTAAGGTTCGCAAAAAAGAGGAACTTCATCCAGTGATGATGCAACCCACACTTTGAATCCGAATTTGTGCGGCTTCCCCTTCATATACCGCTTGGCACCATGAAAATCGAAGTAAGGAATCATGCTCTCATCATACTGGAAAACTCGGCGGCAGCATTGAGTATTCTCCTTGGTAACCTATCAGCATAACTGTATCCTCATAGTTGCTATCTTCATCAGTTATTGCATCTGGTCTCTCTAAGGGAGGTTGCAGGACAATAAAAGCGTTCCTTTGAACTGCTGTTTCATCATCACTGTCTTCAGAATTACTGCTCCATTCCTGGTCGCTTATACAAATGGACTCCATCAAAGAAATCGCCTCATGAGCAGTATATGACTTTTTATAGACAACAGGCATGGTTCAATACAAACGGCCACGGAAACGAAACAAAATTCTAACTGCAAAGCGATGTAAAACTAACTTGCCGTTTGATATTTCAGATTTGATTCAAGAATATCTTATCTTACTACTCGATTAATCTTCTTATCAGCATCTGTCTTACACAGATTTAAGTAACTACATAGCCTATTTAAATCCTGACATATCTCTGCTTGTAGTTTGAAGTTTGTAAATGTGCCCATACTATCAAAGTTAAAGCTTAGTACAATGTACCTTTGAGTCAATCAAAATTATGAAAAACAAATCAATTCAGAGCATAAACAGAACAAGTTAAACGATTTGACAAATGTTTCCAAGAAATCACTGAATAAGAAGTTCATTTTTCAGTATATTACTGGCAAATTCGCTGATATGATCAACTTTGTCATTTGACCTAGTCAAACTCCCGAGGTCGATATATCGACCTCCTCTGTATAACTGATCAGGTGAGTCATTTAAACACCCAAATCATATACCTCAATTATACCAAGGATGCTAGGCTGTGTCAAACGGGGCTTAGAAACGCTCATATTTGAGCAGATTTCCACATTTTGCAAAATTGAGAAAATTTTCCTGTTGAATCCCCGAGGTCGATATATTGACCTGTCGATATCTCGAAAACCAAAAGCATTGAGACAACAACCTTTTAGACTTTTCTTATTTGGACCAATAGAGGTTGATTTAGGGGGTTAATTTGAAAATTCATTCTCGGGGGTGTAGGGGTTAACCACGAATGTTAGACGGATATTATCCCGTCAAAGGAATATACGCAATACGTGTTTAGCACATATAAGCTTTGATCAGAGTAAGGGGTGCCCGGCCCCATTATGGACGGATGTTGCTTGCTTCCCCAATCGTTTTTGTATTTCATTAGACCTACCACGTTTGTGTTGACTTCGCTTTTTTGACCTAGCATCTATGAATTTCGATCAAAAATTCTAAGACTGCATTATCTTCATTTCGAGATTTTTATTACCGGGCGTTGCGCGGCTCTCTCTACGTTTGCAAAGCAACAATTAGCCTGAGGTCCCCAGGTAAGATTTTTAAAAGTATATCTAGAGCCCATGGGACTTCTAGCAGTGGATATTATTGAAGAACAAGATAAAGCATAACAGTTTTCTAAAAGATCATCCTTTTGTAGCTAAGAAAAAGTTTACTTAGATACATTTGCTATTCAATAAAATTTTCAAGGTTTTTAAAGGTTGTATTTAATAATTATTAAATTTAGAGCTTTAAAGTTATTTTAGAGTTTAGGTGTTATGATGCTTGACACGATTGGATATATGTAAGTGACCAAAATTGACGTACAATTTTTTGTAGTAAAACACAATCATTTTATTTTTCCGTATTTAACCATTAACATAAATCAAATTATAAATATTTCATTCTCCGTGCTAGATAAAGTATGGAACATGGGTTGACTCAGTATGTTGCGCTTACGACTTCGTGTCACCCAGCGCGCACACCTGTCCATCAGAACATGGCCTTTTGCCAAAAGAATGTATTTCTTACTGGATGCACCCTGCATCACATGAGCAGCTTCTTTATATTGATAAATTACTTAGTCTTCTAAGATCCAAGAAAAGCTTCAATAATGAAACACAGATCAAGTTGAATATTCTTTCACATTACTTAGTCTTGAAATTATATTGTGATGCATAATATTATAATTACAATTACAATTTTGCATTTTTGCAGACATACACGTATGCGGCACAACATCATGCGGCACACATACCTTAAAGATAGAATTAAATATATACTCTCATGAGTATTATCTTCAATTCAACAAATATTTTGAAATTTGATTTTAGATATATTAATATTGCCTGACGCTGTATGCCCGCTGCTGCGCAGAAAATTTTCGAATTTGTAAATGGGCTGCAACGTGAGGCTATATCAATATTATTGTTTAAAAGATATTAGAAAATAAGGAGTAATCTGGTTAAGGTTGTTTAACTTAGATGAGTGAGCTGAGTTTCAAACTGCAACACTGCATATAAACAAATCATTTAATGCCCAGATGCAGATGCTGTGCCAGACCCCAGGGTCGACCTTGAGCAGGTTTAACAAGGCGATCTGCTGGGGTAACCCTCATAGTAGACCATCAGAGAGTAAAAAAGGGACTCTTGCTTAATGTCTAAATCCATGCAGAAAGAAATATTCCTATTCTATTGTGAAATATTGCAGATGAGAAAATAAAACTTTTTTAACTTGAAAGGTGTTTAACTTGACCCCACTGCTTCATTATTAAACAGAATCAATTTTTAAATTTAGCCATTTTTAAAGAACTGTCATGTCGAAAAGGCTAGCAACTGCTGCTCGACCTATGTCTAAGTCCGGAAGACTGGGAACAACTCTACAGAGGCCTCCAACTGGTAAAATATGAATCTATACATTCGATATTATAAGAAAAAGATTTTCAAATATCTATTTTTTTCCACCCAGCCTGGCTGTGAAGCAGCCTAATAGGCAGGAAAGGTTAGGAATCAGGAGATTTGGGTGAGGGTAGTGTAAAGTTTGGTTTGAGAATGGTAGTTGGTGTTCAGTGAAGCCCTCCTTTATAAAAACAGCGATTGCACAGGATAAGATTGTTTTTAATTTAACGTGCCGCGCATCACTGTAGACTGATTAAATTTAATTAATGAGATCGTGAGTACGGGATTTGATTAATGATTGGTCTTGGTGACACAAAAAGTCACTGAAAATCAGGATAATTGATCGATTCGGGCGGAGCAAAATGTGCATTGTGATATCAGCGATAAAGTTGTTTGTTCACTTTAATCACTCTTTGTTAATGATAAAATCCGACTTATAAATCTAAGGAATAGGAGTGATTTTTGCGAATTTTACCATTGTATTAGCTTCATGAAGTTATCAGTTGTAACCAACTGCAACAGGATATTAAAGGCTTAAGATGATAATGAATGAATGTCAGATGGATTACTGGCTGCACAGTGCTTGCTTTACAACATTTAAAATTCAATTCAGACATTTGGCAAAAATTAACTGGCATACTTATAACATATTGCGACACAGATCAAATCGTCGACAAAATGAAGCAATAGTAAATCAAAGTAACAAACAAGGGCAAGAGTTTTAGCGCGCACAATTTTCATTTTATAATGCACGTGACATGTCAATTTTATTTTGTTTACACGGCGCCCGTTATCAATGCAATAGCTCAGGCCTATAATCTCTGCAAGCGTGAAGCAAGTGGCAAGTATGTAAAGTGTAGTATTATTTTTTATCCTTCTCAAATAAGATTTTAACAGCTCAGGCTGGGTGGAAATTGGGAATAACGGGCGAAATTCTTGTTTATAGGTTTGTTGGTTTTATAATGTGACATACTTGTTTATCAAGCGAAATGGAAAAGTTAATGACAAAAGATGGATGTGACAAATTTTTTAGTCCCATTCATTATAAAACTTACAAAGAAGAGTTTATTCTACACAATATGCTAAGTTTTGTTGATTACAGGCTTAACTTGAATATTTACAGGAGCAAGGCTGGGCACAGCACGCCCAGGAACCAAGTCTGGAGTTGCTCCTGGTACTGGAGCTCTTGCTAGTTCAGTTCAAGTTGCAGACAGGCCTATGACACAGCAGGTTGACAATTTACAGCAAGTTTGGAAGTTCAATATTTGGGATTTTATGCTGATTAATAACAGCTATATAAATCATATCTTGTCAGCATTGCTATATATGTGCTTGTTTTCAGGGTTTGACTGGTGTAAAAACTGGAGCATTGGGACCACAACGTCAGGTTCTTGATGCAAGTTACTACTCTGGAGTATTAAGATCAAAAATAAAAGAACTGAGGGATGAGATAAACAACATGGAGAAAGAAAGTGGGGCTCTCAATGCAGAGAATGCAACTTATCTCACATTTGAGAGACGAGCTGAGACATTAGCTCAACAACTTAAAGAGAAACAGGTTAGCTACAGGAGATTATCCGATCCAGGGTATCCAATATCCATGCATCAAATGCAACAAATTTTCCTACTTCTTATTGATTTTTTGTGATGAATGTTTCTCCGTTGCACTGAATTCAATTGCTCACAAAATTTAATTTTGACATCCTATTGTTAAAAATCGTGACACAGTCACGATGAAAGTAACAAAATACATATTGAATTGGATCTAGGGTGAATTGGCAGATTACAATCTTCTGATAGACAAGATAAACACCAACACTGATGTCGAAGACATTGCAGAGGACTGTGCTGCTTTACAAGCACAAAACAACAGGGATAGTAAGGGGGTTGAGATTCTTTTTGGGGAAAAGAGAGAGAAGGAGCACCAAGTTTCTCAGGTTTGTATCATTTTCTGTAAGTTTTTGTTTTTTTAATGAATTGCCAACATTAAGAACAGATCATCTTGATTAAATAAACTTTTGATAAAATAGATTTTTTCAAATGACGACAACTTAGGTACTAAAACTGTGATTTGTACTGTGGCTTTTGTTAATCAAGGTTCGTGAAAACTTCAGTTGGAAGCAGAAATAAGACGACAAAGAGAAGCCACGAACCAGTTACTGCAAGGATTAGACTATGAGTCACAAACTAAGTATATGTCTATGAAAGAAGCTAATTTCGAGTTGCAGCAGAAAGCTGAGCAGTTGCAAAGTCAGGTAATCTCACAATTCAACCTTAGGGATGACTTAAAACGTTTATATTTCACTCAGCATAATTTTGCTATCCTATGTTTATATAATTCAGAATTCAGACATGGTCCATTCAATATACTACTGCCTGTAGTTCTGTTACGGCCTCATTTATTAGGAACAAATAACCATTTTATCAGGTTGATGGCCTTGCTAGTAAAGAAAGAAATCTGCAAACTGAACTGGAATCAAACCCTTTAAAGCAAAGAGCATTTGAAATAAACCGTAGGATTCACGAGCTACTGGACAAACGAAACACTCTTAAAGAAGGTTTGTTTACAAGTAGCTATATCATATATCATAAACATGTATATTTCTACCTAACTTTAAATGGTGTGTCTTATAGATAATGTTATTTACCGGTTTATAAGGGAAGCAAAGATTTTTCTGAATAATCAAGGCTTTTACGATCATTTTCAGCCGACTTTTCATCAGTATCGTAACAGGTCAGCTTCTTGGTAGATTTGATACACCGCTGAAGTTCAGAGCGTAACTACTTTTCATTTTTACAGCAAAGAGACTAATTTGTTAAATCATCTATATCTGATTTGGTTTTCCATGTAGACTTTATTTTACCGCATAAATGACATAATTTTTGGGGCACACCAAGTATGTGAATTTGAAAGTTCTATAGACTTCTTCTGAACTTTTGTTTTGTCAACTTACGGACTAAAATGGAACACATCTGCACAAGATGTTGTAGTAAGTATATTAAAATTATCATAAACGTGATTCAATCCTATCGATCATCACATCATTACGGCAAAGATAACAAAATTGCAGTGATTTTAGCTTCAACAAGAATTGCGTCCGCTTTGTTTGGTCTCAGGCGGACGCTTAAGATTTCCATCTCTCTTTTAGACTAGATACTGCTATGCAGTTGCAGCCATCGTAAACCAGATACTGTGATGAATGATGATATGATATGATATTCACTACGAAGTTGCAGTTGTTTTTAACTACTATCCTGTTATCTGCCGCTATGAAGTAAGAACAACGGCTAACTGAGAGTTTAACTAAAAACTTTAGCGTTTTGACTGTGACTGGTAACATATTACCAAGCGCGAGCTTGGATCCTGAACGAAATTCGACGCTACAGTTACAAAGACTAGATAAAACTGAAAGGTAGAAACGTATGCAGAATTACTGGCGGCAACTTCGCGACAAAAACTGTGCTGAGTCTGCGAGTTCCCAAAACTCGACAAATCGTTAACGTGGGCGACACAGTGTCGTGGGTGCAGTTAGTCCTTTCTTGACTTATTCCTGTTGTTTCTTTAAGGGTGTCATATCTTTTGTTCAGAACATTGGGGTAGTGATTATTCGTTCAATCGTTTCTTAGTGTTTATTTGTACAGTTTTAACAACAACAATCTACACGGACACAAGTTACCAATATTGGAATTTTCCGCTATTTTTGCTAGCTATTCCTACCCCCATTTCCGCTAGCCACCTACTATGTTATAAGGCAGACCTTTCCACTAATGCCCGTCATTTTATATCCGTCCGCTATTTTGCAACAATGCAACCACATTTAGCATACATAAATCCGGTCATACCGAGTACAAACCTATGGACATGACTCTTGTACAGTGTGCGCCGCCTATCACGCATTTACAATTTATATGTTCCCTTACGCAATGTAAATAGTTTACGTAGGAGCAGCCCCACAAGCTCGTTCACGTGGTTACTATCGTCTTGCGGATTTTAACACATACAGGCCTTTGTCACACCTGACACCATGAAATTTACCTACCCACCCCACCCCAAAATCCAACCACTTTAAACCATCTACTTTACTTTTTCGCATCGAACTGCCCGTAATCTTGATAATTACTCGTCTTCTATACAGAGATAGAATCGGAAGCCCAGCTGTCACCAGAAGAAGAGAAAGCGAAACATCTGTCGCAAGTTAAGGAAGATAACAAGGAGATATCAGGTTTTGAGAGCAGGATCAGAGAACTGAGGGGGAAGATAGAGCAGTGTCAAGAGGAGATAGTCAGGTGTGAAGATAGCATCCAGGATCAGGACAGTGAACAGGTCAGAGCATGATATACCCTCGATGTAATGTTCGATTTTCAAATTTTAAAAATCTCGTCAGTGTTTTTGCACTGATTGTTGACGTCAATAGCTACCTATATCAAAATCACAAGGAAAATCGTCGTTGCGTACTTTTATTGAGCATTTACTCACTTAAAAATTCACGCTGACGACATAATATGGTATTATGGTATGGTAACCAGAGCTGAACTGGCGAGGCCATTTTTGTGTTTGTCGCCTGGTTGGCCTCGGGAGTTGGCGGGCCGCCCTTCGGCTTCCTGTCTTCTTTTCCTCCTCCATATCTCACTTCTACCAAGTTCGTTTACAAGCTGCCATAACACCAGGCGAAGAAGTACAAAGAGTTACGGAAAAGAGAAGATCAGATCGAGGACTACCTCAGTAAGCACGACAGCCTCATGTCGGAGGAGAAAGAAGCTAAATCTATACACGAGGAGAACATAGTCAAGCTTCTCGAGGCTACCTCCACAGGTGGGGGAAATCTCGAAACTTTACTCTTGTTTGAGTTTGTACTATAAGTAGCTGTAGACTTAACGATAATGAATTGCTGCTTTTTGCCTTTTTTAAAACTTGTATATATATACCTTATCCAAGTCACACTATGTATGTATACTATTAACTATACATGCATAGTGTGATTTGGATAAGGTATATATACAATGTATATATACATTGTATAGTGTAGCTTGGATAAATTATCATCGATCAATGATCATCGCCACTATTCCGCGTTTGGTAACGTTTTCTAATTCCCGTTAGGACTATCAAGAGCGAAGATGTTACCGTCAGTTCGTGACTTTAAAGAGCTCAAAGACGACTTGGAGTTCAAAGCGACAGAGGCAGATCGAGCACAAGACACGCTGCACACTCTGGAGTCCGATAAGTCGAAACTTAGAAGTGACTTTCAGAAACTGGAGCAGCTGGAGACTAAGATTAATACCGAAATGGTGTGTAGCGAGTAGTGGAAAAGTTTGTAGTAGTATCGAACGTTATCGAATTTATAAGAGTATAAGGTAGGCTTATTCTACAGTCCAGGCTGGCTGCTGTTGCCATAATAAATCCTTTTAATTTTTGGTCGCTAGTCGCTACAATATCTGTGTCCTAGGAATAAAATCAACTTTATGGCTGCCTGTCGTTGAATTACTCTGCCTTATTAAAGTATTAAGTCTACACTGCACACTACAAAGAAATCGTGCAGACGAGTACTGAAGCTAGGATTATAAAACTTTGGATTGCAATTTAACGTATTCAGATATACATGCTAAGTATTGTAAATGAAGCAGTATTCGATGTGAAACACTGATCAAACTGTCTGTTTTATTAGGTGCAACTTCAAGACAAAATCGGTAAAATGAACGAAGAGCTGGAAGTATACAGCGACACGGACAAGCTTAAGAAAAGTCTAGAAGAAAAGAGAAAATTGTTGATAGCAGAACGGGAGAAGATTCTTGGGACGAGAGATGCTAGTAAAGCTAACTTAGAGAAACTTCAAGCAGAGGTAGGATTTATCTGTTTTGTAAAATTCATTCCACAACTTCATGATTTGATCTTCGGACTTTTAAATACTCCGAATACATTATTTATACACGCATCGTACATCATATACCCATGATTCAGTAAGCACTAAGCTGTCATGCATGATATTCAATGACACGTGACAAAACAGGTGCAAAGCAATAACATGCTCAGCTTATAGCCGAACTATTACGTCCACTGTTGTTGCAATATTTATCAGGAGCTCTATTATGAATTTACATTATTTTAATCCTTTGAAAATTATATTTATTAATAGCTTGATCTTATACAAAAATAAAACCATCACTGCTACAGCACGATCAACAAAAAGCTGTATTAGAAGAAAATGAAACATATGTGCAGCTGACAAATCTGGAAAGAAAATGGCAGCATATCGAACAGAACAATCAGTTTATGAAAGATTTTATAGCTACTAAGGTGATCTAGTACTCTAGTAGTTATATTACTGGAACTTTTGTTGGAAGGGATTAGGAAATCTTTGTTTTACGTGACAGAATTTCTCGATATAAATATCTGACTCCTTATCGTTCAATGGCTCATTAATTTCAAATAATTTTCTCCCCTAGAAACCTTTAATGGATCGTTTATAAATTCAAACACCTAAAGTTTTCACATTAAACTAATAGTCTGATTTTCCACAGAGCCAAGAATCAGACTATGTGCCGCTGAAGAAACAAGTCAAAGAACAGATTAGTAATATCAATACGTTACTTCAACAAGCACTAGCTGCCGCAGCTACACAGTAAACAGCACAATCTCAATAAAGTAGCTGTTTTAACTTTACTGTTGAGGGGGAAGAATGAGGGATTATTAGCTGAGGGTGCTTTTACACGGTAGAAAGATGCGGGTCATCTTACTGAACGAGTGTAGTTGCTTATTTTAAGTATTTAAGTAGTTAAATCTACGTGCCATGTCGCCTTGGGACTGGTTGAAGAGGAAAGTTCAGGAGTCCGATTTCCAAATAAGATACAGGATACTATTTATGCTTAGCGGGAAGAACATCATATTACACTTCACCGAGCTGGGGATGTGACAAAAATCTTGCTAGCGGGAAGAACATCATATTACACTTCACCGAGCTGGGGATGTGACAAAAATCTTGCTATATTTAACGTTTTTTCTGATGTGTCAGTCCATGTTAATTGTACTTACGTGTAATATATATTTGAACTTGCTTTTGTTGCTAACAAAACTTTTGATTTTCCCTGAAACTGTTTACCGCTGATTGAAATTCCACTCGGCATAATATTACAGGGCTTGTCTTGATCTTACTGCCCTCGCTCAGAAGAAAACGTTTTGAGAATATTGAGTATAGAATACTATAATTAGGTGATGATTTAGTGATAACTTTTTGATCTTGGTTAGTCAGCCTTTACCGCCTGAGTTAAGATAAATTCCTTGCTTAGACTAGGAAGGCTCTTTGAGCCGGCAGTAACGCTGCAAACATGTTCCGTGGATTTGACGACGATCCTTTCTTTCGGTGAGCATTTATCATTCTATCTCACGTTCATTTAGACTATTGTTTTACTTCCGACGATTCGGAGTACTTTTTAGGTTCTCTACTGCTGCTAGGTTCTCAACTGCTGAATTCTTACTACTACAGGTATTATACCAAACATAACAATCATACCATCATTTCAATCCATTTCCATGATCAACAAAAGTTAACTGTATAATGTAAGGTTGAGTAATGATAGAACTCACAGAGAATTTAACGAAGGAATGCGACGTACACATGGCGATATGCTAGGTGGACGAGGTGATGTGTTTAGAGAAATGGACAACATGATGAACAACATGATGCGCGGATTTGGCTCCAACATGGTACATGTTTTATTTAAATTCCAGTAAAATTTTGTTTGTAAATTATAATATAGAATATAAAACACGCACACTCATTTTTTTTCAGTGTCACGCTGGCAATTTTCCTCGCATTGCTGTGTGAAATTTAAATACAACCTCTATATACTTGCCACGCTCCCAGCTTGATTATAACGATTCAAGCTGACAAAGTCTTTCTAACATTCCACGCGTGTCAGGCACGCTGTCTGGCACGGAGCAGTCCTGAAACGATACTGCTCAGTGCGCGTCTCTCACCCTAATCACGTGACAAAACGTCACAAACTAATGCGCCGATCACGAACAATGATCACGCGCTCCTGTCAGAGCACTGTTCCACATCACGTGACAAACAGAGCAACCTGATTGGACGTGGGCAACAGGATCCTGGCATCCAGCCAGTCTCGCAGCATAGGTTCCGCTTATTTCTGAGCTATTGTCTGTCTCCAGTTGTTGAGTTCCAGATGCTCGAGTTATTGAATAATGAATCTACTTTCTGGCCAAAATGAAGCCAAAATAGCAACATTCTGCAAATATTCATTATAATATAACAAATCGAACGACATTCTCCAACTAATAATAATAATACGGCCTTAAATGCCCTTCAAAATACCATTACCATTAAATCCTATACAGGCCCATCTACGTTCCATAAACCCCAATTCCTTCATGCATCACTAAATATTCTATCCGTGGTGTTTTAAATAGAAAGAATACTTACACTTGGGGCTTATCAAAAATAACACACTCCCTCGCTCTGCTCGGTCGTGCGATATTTTTTAAATAATACTACTCAAACATAACGAGCAATATGTTATAAGATAATCCCCGGACCCCGGCGTGCGCATATTTATTTTAAATATATTGTATACCTATTAATAATACTTTGAATTAATGGCTCTTGGTGTAGATATTCTACACAACACAAGTAAATGTTTTGTTGATTTTCAGCAGAGAATGCTGGAAGGACCAGCAGAAGGTAGCAGTGACAACAGAGCAGGAAACAGAGCAGGAAACAGAGCAGGAAACAGAGCAGGAAACAGACAGGTTGCTGAAAGAGGTAATGCTCGGAGCTTCTTCCCTGACATGGTTAGTTTAGATCTGATAAAGATTCGTCTCTTACTGTTTGTAGATGTGTTTTGTGTTTTCATTGTAAAGTTTATTTTCTATCCGAACAATAAAGATAGGAAGTAAGAGATACTTTTAAAGAGAAAGTTCTCAATTATTTGTTGTTATATTCTACCTAGTACAATGATTTATATCCTTCCCAGTACAATTATTTGTTATTATATCCTACCCAGTACAATTATTTGTTATTATATCCTTCCCAGTACAATTATTTGTTATCATATCCTTCCCAGTAAAATTATTTGTTATTATATCCTACCCAGTACAATTATTTGTTGTTATATCCTTCCCAGTACAATTATTTGTTGTAATATCCTACCCAGTACAATTATTTGTTATTATATCCTTCCCAGTACAATTATTTGTTATTATATCCTTCCCAGTACAATTATTTGTTATTATATCCTTCCCAGTACAATTATTTGTTATTATATCCTACCCAGTACAATTATTTGTTATTATATCCTTCCCAGTACAATAATTTGTTTTTATATCCTACCCAGTACAATGAATTGTTATATCCTACCCAGTACAATTATTTGTTGTTATATCCTTCCCAGTACAATTATTTGTTGTTATATCCTTCCCAGTACAATTATTTGTTGTTATATCCTACCCAGTACAATGATTTGTTGTTATATCCTACCCAGTACAATTATTTGTTATTATATCATACCCAGTACAATGATTTGTTGTTATATCCTACCCAGTACAATGATTTGTTGTTATATCCTACCCAGTACAATGATTTGTTGTTATATCCTACCCAGTTCAATAATTTGTTGTTATATCCTACCCAGTACAATGATTTGTTGTTATATCCTACCCAGTACAATGAATTGTTGTTATATCCTACCCAGAACAATGATTTGTTGTTATATCCTATTAGATAAAGTACTAAAGTATCCCTCTCCCAGGGCAGTCTAGCACGACAGATGGATGACATGGCACACAACAGTGACGGATATTCCTTCTCCTCTCAGCAGGTGTACAGCTATCATAATGACGGTTCTGGAGAACCCAAGGAATACCAGGCTATTTCTTCTACTGCCAAGGGGCCTGGAGGGGTAAGGTTTTTATTTTTCCATCCCTTATACGTTAAGTTAAGTAGATGGTCTAAAGGGTTTGCATTTTGGTGGTGATAGGTGGGTAGGTAGGTAGATGGCGGTTTCCCCTGTCCGCTGTCCGAGGTGACAAAGCAACGTTGCATGTTTTACAAATTGCATCCGCAAAGTTATTTTACGCTAACTATATATTTGCGAGTTTATAATCGTTAATGAGATATATAGAAATCTAGCGTCCGCGTTAGACTTAACTAAGCGGGCGCAATTCTTGTTAAAATAAATAACATGCACGTAAGTAAGCAGCTCAAGTAATTGATATATTGTGAGTTAAACGTATTAGTTGAATTTTGCCTCTACTTAATATTATATAATTACCTATAGTTTACTGAGATTAAATGCATGGGTTTAAGTCTCATCATTATTTTGAATCAATTATTCTGCTGTATCTACTCTAATTTCCTTATTTTCTTTAGATAAAAGAGACGAAGAAAGGTTACAAAGACTCAACAACTAAAACACAGAAGATGCAATATGGAAGACACATTGGAGAAAGATCGACAATTCAGGAGAGATCTCAGGTAATTCCTGCTCTTGGGCAATTCCTGCTCTCCGGTAATTCCTGCCCTCGGGTAATTCCTGCTCTTGGGCAATTCCTGCTCTCGGGTAATTCCTGCTCTCGGGTAATTCCTGCCCTCGGGCAATTCTTGCTCTTGGGCAATTCCTGCTCTCGGGTAATTCCTGCTCTCCGGTAATTCCTGCTCTTCGGTAATTCCTGCTCTCGGGTAATTCCTGCTCTCAGGTCTTAAGTAATTCTTGTTTTCAGTATTGCTCGCTATCTGGTCAACTTAAGTTATAAATTCTTACGTTCAGTGCTCATGATTGATATTAAACACGCTTTGGACTCTTGTAATGATGCTGGGTTGGATGTAAAATTCTAAACCCGATCCAATGCAACAAGGCTTAACTTACTTATACTGAGGAGTCAAATTCTATTTTATCGGTCAACATTTTCGTCATTAAGCAACGCCTTTTTGAAGGAACTAGTGCCATCAAATTATGCCCACTGTATTTAGTCCGGCGGTGCTGCAACATTCTGGCAAAAACTTCTTTGATACCTTTTTTGGGACATCCCGCACTCCTGTAATATAGTTTCTGTCTCCAAATTCTAAAGTCCTGATTTACATAAGAATTAGAGAGCCCCAGAGAATTGCGCACCTTCTTCGCTTTATTGACCCCTGAGAGTTATCTATAGACTTAAGGAATCCTTTGATCAGATTTGATTGTGTGGCAGAAGTTTAATTTGCGTGACTTAGCTGAGTTTATGATTATTTATAGGAGATTTATTGCATGACGTCAATCGTTTGATGTGGCTTCGGATTGAAAAGTTTTTATGCATATTAAGGAATTTCAAAAGGCTGAGTCGCAGTATAAAACTGATGCAAAAGTAAACATTGATTTTTTGGTTAACCGATATTGTTGTTTTCATCACATCGTTTCTAATTGCAAAAGATACTTTTGCTTTCCCTCTCCTCGTGGCATTGATTGATGATTAACAATTCTTTAAACAATTTCAATTTTATTTGATTATATAGGTAAAATATTAAGCGTCGCCAGAAGCTTCTGCTATCCAAGTATAGACAACAAGAAGATATTAACAAATTTGTCTCGATAATGATGTTTGATAAGAATATCATTATTCTAAATATCTAAACTCTTATCAATAGAGTTCACTTTATTGTTACGTATGAAACAGTGCTCGTTTGGGTCCTCTTTGATCATTGTTCTCATTTTGCAACTAGTTTTTTGTGCCCAACTTTGAAAGATTCCACGACCTTGGAAGGATTTCAGTTCATTTTACGGCAGACTTCATTAAAAATATTGAAAGGCACTTCGTCATCCTTCTCCAGACTCCTCTACACCAAGAAAAGGAGACATGTTGACGTTTTCCCATCATCATTCACTGATCTCACGGCCTCCTCAACTGTATTCCCGTGACCGGTTTGCTGATGAGCCCTTTTTGCAACATCTGCCCAGCTTTTCGGTCCATTTTCAAATCTTGAATTTGCAGAAGTTTTTTCTGATTCTAGATTTGATCAGATTTTAGTTGATACAGTTTAATGGCAGCATATTTGCAAATGTTCAAATTATTCTCGTATAATTTAACAAGTCTGAGGGCTATGTCCGTGAGGCAGTTTTTCAACAGCTTCATCAACGCGTTTTCATTAAGTTCACTTGTGGAAGAAACTCTAGCAGTTTTGAGCACCGTTTGAAGCTATCTGAGTTGTATGAATAATGCTGTTTTGTCCCTTATTATGAAATGGGATCGTTCAAAATATGCAAAAATTGTGGAAGGGCGACGGAAATGTGCCGAAAGTTTCGGAGAATTTGAAAAGATGGGATTTCAAAGCTGTCACATTTGTGCAGCTGTTAAGGATAATGACTAATGTATTTAATGATTTCCGCGAAGCAAGCTTTCGCTGGCCTGAATGATATAATTCTGAATTCTTAAATTTCTAGGGAAGATTATGGGAGGAGTAGATCTAATAGCCTGGTTGTTGCTGCTAGTCCTAACAACAGGACAACAAGAAAGTGAAACATCTGATCTGGCAATTTCTTCACTGCCTCCACCTTCTTCAATAATTAACCTTACTACTTGGGAATCTATCATTAAGACACCTAATTTCCTATTGGTCGCACCAGGTATAGCAGAGAGAAATTTCGAGCATCCTATCTGCAATGAGTTTGTTCTGCAAAACACGGTTAGGTTTTCTATTGTCCGTACTGCTAACAAGTGGCCGGAATATCCTAGTGTTGATGATTACCGCCAAGCAAGAGCAGGGAAGTCCATTTTAGGTTATCGACTCTGTTTCTATGGCAACATGGCTTTTGAGCTGGAAATGGGGTACAGAGAGGGTTGTGTCATCCCGGAAAGTAGGTTCTGCGACAAACACTCGACCTGCCTAACTGACGAGTGTGGTTGTGGCTTTGATACCTTCCTGTGCGGTGATGGCAATGGCTGCATCTCCCTCAAGCAAGTGTGTGACGGGAGACCCAACTGTCTGGATTTTAGTGACGAATGTGCCTGTCACGATTTTCAAACGTGCAAGAAGTCCCCTGGCTTCGATATCTCAAAGTGCTTCATAAAGCCAGACTGTGTCAGCCCTAGCAATGCTGCGGAAAAAATATTCCAGGAGTTTACAAGGCGTAATGACAGTCATTTCGAAATTGAGGAAGATGATTTTGATGCGCTCAAAGTTGAGCGATGCAAGAGGAACAAAACCAATTTGCTGAGCTTTCATTGTAAAAGGATTCAATTTTACCCTTATGTTACCCTCGGAGACGGCACTGTGTTATCGAATTACCCTAGGTACATGTGCGATACAAATTCTGGAATCGGCACGGTTATTCGCATAAGTGAGCAGCGCCAAAAAGTTGTCTTCTGCGATAGAGTGGAGCATTGCGATAGCGGTGTGGACGAACAAAGTTGTCCTGATACATTCTACTGTAAATCAGACAATAAATCTATCGCAATGAACATGACCTGCAATGCCGTGGCAGATTGTCTTGATTCATCTGATGAGTGTAATAATTGCACAGCCTCCTCCATATTTTCATCCCAGAACAATTTGATCGGTGGAAATGTGCTTCCCTACTCTGTTTTCCTTCTTACAGTTTGTATTGTAGTTTTTAACGGTTACGCAGTGTATCATCACATCCACGAATATGATTCAAAGGCAAAGCCAGCATTGAAGGTCGACAAGATCCAGTGTATCGTGCTAGCAGGGTATGATCTGTTAACTGCCTTCTATCTAGCAATGATTTTAGGCGCTAACTTTGCGCATTTCGGCAAGTATTGCCTGTTTGACGTTACATGGAGGTCCTCGTTTGCGTGCCGCATGGCCGGTACACTCTTCTTTGCCGCCAGTCAGGGAGCCCTGCAAGTCACCGTGGCAATGAGTATCTGTCGATGTTTTACTTGCCTCAACAGTTTTTCGAATAAAGAGTTAACTGTCCCGGGATTTCTGGCGGTGTTTCTCCTCGTCAACCTAGGTAACTTTGTCAGGGCATTTGCACCTTTTTTTGTTACATCAGCTGTGATGACTGATTGGGCTGATATTTTCATACACGAACATATATTCACCGGCAATCCCTTAATTTCGAGGGGAAAGAAAACTGATTTTGCAAGAATGCTGGCAGAATACAAACGCCTGTCACCTAACGAAACTTCTTTTTGGTCAACTAAAAAAATGTTGTATGAACTTCGTAACATGACGTCACAAGGTGAACTTTTCGCTTCTGAAAAAGTAAATTCCATCGGATTTTACGGTAAATCTTCCATGTGCTACCCTGACTTCTTTACTAACGAGCCAGCCATGTTAGGTTACAAGATTTTCTTCATGGCAGAGAGCAGCTGCTATCTTATAACCATCCTATCGTGTTACGTGCTCATATTGAGACAGTTCATGAAATCCCGCGCAGTGGTACAACCTGCCACACAAAAAGACACAGGGAAGGATAGTCAAGTATTTTTTCTATCTCTGAAGATTTCTTTACTGATTGGTTCCCAGATTATATGGTGGCTACCTGTAACTGTTGCAATCATTGGCAGCTTCTTCGACTGGGCGATTCCATTTCTTCAAGCAGATAGCCTGATCGGCATGATTATTCCAATCAATTCGTTCTTGAACCCGATTTTACATTGCAAGCCGATTTTTACCCTTTCATCGTCCATCATTAAAAATATCTCCCAAGCAATTCGGAGAATGCCGCTTCTCCTGAAACAAAATGAGGGTAATACTGCAGATGTATCTCAAGCAGGATTAGAAATTGTGAAAATACCCGCTGTCACAGCAACTGCTGTGGAAGTGCCAGTAGAAGAGGTTCCTGTGGAAGTCAAAATGAGCTTCATGATAACATCTCAACAACTTCAGTCATCTGCTCAATAATGTAAGAAGGGGAGATGAATTTTAGTCGTGTACGTTCCGGAAAATTGTTTTATAGTTTATATCTCCCTTAATTGTAGTTTATATACTGCCTTTATTGTATAAATTGCTATGTCATAACAGTAAAATAAATATCTTTTTTATCTATAAATCTATCTTATCCTTTCATAGGCGATATCCTGAAATACTTACTCGAAGTGACTAACTTGGTAAATCATGAACTGTATGCAAGGATCGACCGGGATCGCTTTTTCAGCCGGGACCGGGACCGGGACCGGGATTGGTAAAAATGGCCGGGACCGTGATTTTGCCGGGACCGGGACTGTAGCCGGGACCGGGACTGTAACCGGGACCGGGACTGTAACCGGGACCGGGATTGTGACCGGGACCGGGACTGAATAATTTTTGTCTCAAAGAAAATTTTTGAAATTTTGATATTAAATTTCATAAGAAACTTAAATCATACTTTATATGAACAACTTTAGAAATATACAAAATCCAATTAGCCGTTATTGAATGATATGAAAACTCAAAAATTTAATCGACATCATATCATGTACTTATCTAATTATGAAATTAAGACAACTTCGTACCTCAGTATAAATAAACATGAGTTGAATTAGTTAGATTGAATATTGAGCAGTTAGTTAAAGTTTTCTTAAGAACACGACTAGTATACATGGTAGCTAGCCCGAACTTTCAGCGGGCTGTGATAGACCAAAATTTGAAGAACATTGATGAAAGATGAACATCGAGATAAACAGTAGTTACACATTCGCAACACCGTTAGATTCAAAAATCAAGATGCAAAATGTACATGTTTCTACAGTCGAGATAAAGCGTATGCAGAGCCTACTTTTATCTCAAAACTCAAGAAGAGGATTAATCAGGGGAGATCAGCAGGGAAAAGCGCTGATGATGGCGGACCAGGAAACTTCACAGATGTGTGGACAATGAAGATGACATCGCCTGGAATCAGCTTCTTTGGGGTACCTTAGATGGACCAGGTTCTCTTAATAGGGTGATAAGTGAGGATGCAGCAAGTTATATGAAAAATAAATCTCGCCACTGAGACCCTCAATTGACTTTTGGCAGATAAACCACAAATTGTATCCAGGCTTTAGTAAACTTGTCAGAGTTTACCATTGCCCACCTCCAATCCATCTTCTGTGACCAGTAAATGTACGTTCAAGGTCGCTAAAAACGACAACATAATGGCAGACCAAGAAACGACACAGATTTGTGGACAATGAAGATGACTTCACCTGGAATTACCTGCTTCAGGGGACCTATGATGGACCAAATCCTCCTAATAACGTGATAAGCGAAGAGATAACAATATTTATGAAAGAAAAACTCTCGCCGCATAGACTCCACAAACTGTATCCAAACTTTAGTAAACTTGTCAGAGTTAACCTCGGCCCACCGACATCTTCTGTGGCCAGTGAACGCCAACATGCGTTCAAGGTGGCAAAAAATGACAACAGAGTGGAGCTCAAACCAGATAAAATGAAGATGAATCTGTCTTTGAAATACAATTTAAGAGCACTGAACTATGACTTTAATTAGCAATATAGAATCTCTACCTGCAGATTTCTGTTCACCCAATAGCCTGGAGAGAAACCCCAGATGAGGAACTGGGAGATGACATTCTTATAAATAAAAAATCAAGTCGAATAGTTATAAATTTAAAAAGATAAATAAAAAACTCCTCATAGCAGATTCCGAAGACGAGGACAGGGAAATATAAATCAGTGAGGGCTCAGATGATAAGGACTACTGACTGTGTCCATGGTTGTGTTCTACATTTTAAACATACCAGTGTGGTTTCTTTATAAAATACTATCTATTGAAGCTAGATATTCCCAACATTGAGTCACAGTTTAATATTTTATTAAGTTTTCTCAATCAATTTGATGTATCTTACCTCCAGATATCTTCAATACAAATTTCAAAATTCAGTAAAATTTTTAATCAAATTTTGAAATTCAATACATATAATCCCGGTCGAAATCCCGGTAAATTTCACGATTTTTACCGGGACCGGGATTCCAAAAAAAGGCTGATTTTGGCCGGGACCGGGATTTCACCGGGATCCCGGTCGATCCCTGTAATGAATAAATCAGTAATTTATATTTTACGTGGTTCAAAATTTAGAAAGTTTTAACGTCTGAAATCCCCAGTCAACTAAACGAAAAGAATGATAAAGTTGGCAAAAAGTAAAGACGAATTATAACATCTTAGTAAAATTTTACACAAACCTCACTCGCTACCCTAGTTATCCATCATGTCGTAGATGTTCTCAGACTCCGAACTTAAAGAGCCTCGAGGATATTCTGCATCTACATAGCACTCTTCCTCCTCCTCCCTTTGAGCTGTGCCAGGGGCTTCTTCAGGCTTATTTCTCTCTCCAGTGAGCCCTCCTCCCATCTCCACTTCTGGAGGACCGATATGAACCTCTCCCTCCTTCTTGTAGGCTACTATTAGTGCTTCTAATTCTCCCACTTCCTTCTTCCTTTTGCTCTTCATACTAAGTAGGAGTACTCCCAGAACCAGGATAACTACTGCCATTGTGGAAAGCCCTCCAAGCTGTAGTATTGCAAAATATTCGCTCCCGTGCCAAGTAGTAAGTCTCTGTGGGGACACACAGGACCCACTGCCACTTTCCCATTTCCAAGAGAGTCCCTCCAGACATATGCAAGATGTTCTGGTACCGTCTGCCAATGTTCCTTCAGGGCACTCCACACACTTTAATGCTCCTTCCTGACTAACAGACTTCAAGGGACAAGACTGGCAGTTTGTTTGGTTCCAGAACTCTCCAGCCTAACAGACACAATATTCAGCCCCTGCTTCAGATGATGTTCCTAGTGGACATAGAGAGCACAAAGTCATTTCGGGACTTTTATAAGTACCTGGGAGACAGATACAGCTATCAGAACCTCTAGTGGATGATAATGCGGGACAGGGTGTACAAGCTGTCGATTGGGTGTCCTTGTAGGTGTCAGGCGGACAGAGACTGCAATAACCAGCAGTTTTGTTGCTCCATTTCCACATCATACTATTTGGACATCTGCAAGCTGTCCCGTTGTTTACAGCTGTGGAACCAAGGGGACATGTTAGGCAATGAGTTGCCCCATCTAGACTGACTGAGTCGCGTGTACAATCTTCACAGGATGACATGTCCTCATCCTTGTATGTTCCGGGAGAACAGTTACTGCACTCTGTTTTATTCCAGAACTTTCCACCAGCACATTGGCATTGGTCAGAACCCTCTTTAGAGAAGGAGAAATCAGGACATGATTCACAAATTATCATTTTATCGTCTTTGTAGAAGTTACCAGGGCAAGGCTCGCAAGAGCCTTTGCTGGTGTCGTTCCAGGCCCAAATGGTACCCGCTGGACAACTGCATGAAGTTCCATTTTGTAGCGGTGTAAACCCAGTTGGACAAACTGTACAGTTCAAGGATCCTTCCGGGCTGGCAGAACTTTCATTGCAACTTAGGCAGGATGTTTGGTTTAAATATTTTCCGGCTGGACAAGAACAGTGGTCTGATCCTTGAAGAGACGTTAGGTTTTCAGGACAGCTTAAACATGACTGCATTTCTTCAGACCTGTAGGTTCCTACTTGACATGGTGTGCAGGAACCACTGGTGGTGTTTATCCAGCTCCAGATATGTCCAGCTGGACAGCTGCATGAAGTTCCATTTTGCAGCGGGACAGACCCTGATGGACAGATTGTGCAGTTCAATGCATAATCAGGGCTGGCTGAACTTTCGTTACAGCTGAGGCAGGTAGTTCCGTTCAAGTACTTGCCGGCTGGACAAGAGCAGTGGTCTGATCCTGCAAGGGATGTAGTACCCTCTGGACAGCTGACACAGGACCCCATATCCTCAGATTTGTATGTGCCTTCTTGACAAGGGTCGCAAGAACCTGTAAGTTTTATGGTATCAGTCCAGGTCCAGGAAGTCCCTGCTGTACAGCTGCAAGATGCGCCATTATCTATTGATGATGAATTTGCTGGACAAGTCGCACATTGAAGGGCTCCGGCTGGAGCTGCTTCACCACCAGGACAAGAGATACATGCTCCCTCACTCCAATACTTGCCGGCTTGGCAAGAGCAGTGGCTTGATCCTGAGGTAGATGTTGCTCCACTAGGACAACTTGCACATGACTCCATGCCCTCAGATTTGTACGTTCCTCCTTGACAAGGGCTGCAAGAACCGGTAGGTCTTGTCAGATCAGTCCAGGTCCAGGTGGTTGTGCCAGCTGGGCAGCTGCAAGATGCTCCATTGTTGACTGATGTTGAATTTGCTGGACACTGCATACATTGAAGGGCTCCAGCTGGACTTGCTTCACCACCAGGACAAGAGATACATGCTCCCTCACTCCAATACTTGCCGGCTTGGCAAGAGCAGTGGCTTGATCCTGAGGTAGATGTGGCTCCACTAGGACAACTCCTACAGTACTCCATCCCTTCAGACTTAAAGGTTCCTCCAGCACAATAACTGCAACTTGTACCACTCCAATATGTTCCTGCAGGACAAGAGCAGCGTGATGAACCAGGATAAGAAGTAGAACTTCCAGGACATGGGGTACAGGAAGTTTGATACCCCTCCTCTGTTGAGTAGCTGTTCTCTGGGCACTGTGTGCACTTTCTTAAATGTAATATGAAGTTACATAACGAGTAAGTGTGAAGTAACATGATTTACGCCTCGAGCGTAGCGAGTGGCGTAAATCTCATTATTCACCGAAGCCGAAGGCTGAGTTGAATAATGATATGTTTTCAACGAGGGCGGAGCCCGAGTTGAAAACATTTTTGTTACTTTGCACTTATGAGTTATGTAACGATTATTATTTACCAAGTACAAATTGCAGGCAGTGGGCAGTTGCTAGCAATGAACAAAGAAAAAGGATAGTTCTCTCGTATACACTA
>JH152966.1:10203-24181 GCA_000226015.1 Mnemiopsis leidyi | reverse complement strand
GGGTTAGGGTTAGGGTTAGGGTTAGGGTTAGGGTTAGGGTTAGGCTATAAAGTGCGTTTAGCTAAATAGTTTTTAGCTATATAGTGTGGGAATCCTAATTTGGAGGAAGCGTGGGAACCGTCTAGTGGGGTCGGTAGTTACACTCCCAGTGCCGTTTCACTGATGCTGCGCGCTGTGCCGGCGTGTGACTTCTATTGCTACTGGCTTGTCACGTGGTGTACACGTGGTATCATTTCTGCGCATAAACTGGCACGTGACATGTCACATGCTTTCAGGTTGCGTGAGAGTTGGCTGTGTGCCCAGTTCTTTACCCCTCGCGACAATTTTATTTTGGTAATCGTTTTTTGATCCGCCATGAACTTTGTGATATCCGACATAGCAGCTGTGACTTCAATTATGTGTCAATCTTTGTTTCAATGCATATTGATATCTTGGTTTCGGTAATTTAATGCACACGAGTAGAAATTGCTTTTTCAACGACTGCTGCTAGAACTTTATTCATTTAATTTGAGACGAGATGACGATATCTTGTACAAAAACTGAATGAAACTAACGCAACTAACTGTGAAAATAATAGGAGAAAGTGTGAAGTAATACGACACAACTGTGAAAATAATAGCAAAAGTGTGAGGTAATACGGCCAAAAGTGTGATGTAATACGAAAAAGGGTGATGTAATACGGCTAAAAGTGTGAAGTAATACGAAAAAGGGTGATGTAATACGGCTATAAGTGTGATATAATACGGAAAAGGGTGATGTAATACGGCTATAAGTGTGATGTAATACGAAAAAAGGTGATGTAATACGAAAAAAGGTGATGTAATACGACAAAAATGTGCAAATACCACGTTTTACTCAACCGGTATAATAGCATCACGCGGTAAATAATATGAAGTACTGTCCTTGTGAACAGGCTCCTGGATAAGACTCTCCGCAACTAAAATGACATGAACCACTGCATGACAAAAACACATCTTCACTGTGGCCACAGTTATGACTTGTTCTAAAAGAGCAGGAGGACCAGTCCGATGAGGAACAACTAACATCATCAAGTTTTATTAATAAGCTGTTTTGTATCGACCAACGGTTTCCGTTTGTCCAGGTATAGAGACCACTCGTAAACCCCATCAGTTTACATATTGCATTTCCTGAGTTGGTGCTGAAACTATCATCACAGACTGTACCTCCGTTGTAGAGTAAAAGACCTCGGTTATAACCGGACGTGACCGTTCCTCCATTTGAATAAACAAGCCTAAAGTTGCAAACTGAAATGTGATAAGTTTAACTTCTAACGAGGTGTTATGTATATTGTATATCTTCGATTTATAACAATTAGCTGATTTAGCTGATTTCTTTAGCGCTGAAAGCAACTTAGTTCTTCAAGAATACGAAGGTTAATAAGGATATCTAAAGATGGAGTACTCCTTTAATATACAATATGAAATAAAAAACGATACAAGGCGTAAGTTGGTTTATATGATTGTAAAAAATTTTTACCGCCGATTGAAATAAGTACAGAAAGTATTCCGAGCTTTGGTAGAAACATCTTCTGTCAGAATCAAACAGATATGCAGTGAGAAATGTCTGAAAAAACGTCCGAATAAGTATTCCGTAAATGTTGGTTAAGATTTATGTACTATACGGTGCTGCATTAAATCAGCTGAGTGATATTATTGCTATTCCACTGCAAGATCAAACTTTTGGTTTGCTGTTCTGTGTTTCACGTTCCTAAATCATATTATTGCAGATCATCTTACTGATCAAAGTCTTCTTAGTTTATTTCTATAACAGTACATATAATTTAAATTTAAGTAGACTTATTTAGGCCGATGGCAACATTCCGAGGTTTTTACATAGCAGGTTAACTAATGATATAAACTCATCTGTGCCGAATAATCTACTCAATTTAAACCTTGGTCAGTACCAGAAAATAATTTCGACGCTTCAGGGGCAACGCACGAGTGATTGTGTTACTCCTACCGCCAGTGTGAAAGCTGAACATACCCTAATTTTCCGGTTCAAAAATAATACGGTAGTAATTGAAAACAGGCTTTTGATTGGCATTTCGAGCTTAAATATTGGGAAAACGGGATGATCTGGATTAGAAAAGCGGGGGCTAGTCAAATATCCCTCTTTTGCTCGACCATCGTCAAGCAAATTATAAGCATGATAATTAAATCAAATTATAAGCATTTATAAGTACGGCTCTACCGTTGGTCGGCTGTCAAGTGTCAGAGAAGTACGAACAGGCCCGGATTTTAGCGTGTCACCTAGAAGTAAGTAGAGTAGTAGCGGCTGCGACTCGGCTAAGACTCGAGAAACAAATATTTGACAAGATACATGTACATTGATTTATCGTTTAAAGCAAAGCGGGTTCAAAGACTCAAATTCTCAAGATCCAACCATCTTACGTAGGTATTGCTCATGTAAAAACATAATTGTTATAGAGACTTCAAAGTTGAAAACATTATGAATCAAATTGTTAAATGATTTTTTAACTGAATGATCGGATAATTGTTTATGAGTCGCATAAGAAACTGAGTTTAACGTGGATTTATAATTCTCTTCTTGACTCGAGTGATAGACATAGGATTTTAATAGCAATGCATCTATATATTTCTGTGTAACAACATCATCATCAGGACATAACACTCAATAAATTTATTAAATTTGTAGTGTTTAAATAATTTAGTTTAAGCTATTTCAACACTGCAAAAACCATGTTAAATGATTAGGCCGTGCCCAATGAGACTTCTTTTTTTTCTCAAGTATCTACTTATCTGCTTATATTATCATTGCAAGTGCTAATATCATATGGAAGACTCTATTATGCGGGTTTGCAGAAACAAAAACCTCTCACAGTCCTTTAACTATAGTATGGCATTGGTGGTGGCAAGAGCACTCCGAGACTCTTGAAAACTTTAGAGGATTCAGTGGGTTCCTTTCCCGACTCCAGCTGTATAGCTTCAATGGTATTCGAGTATTTGGTATTCGAGTATTTGGTATTCGAGTATTTGGTCTGAAGCTATTCTATGTTTGGGCAGTCAATACTTCAGTTTTGTTAGGATTCAGTTTCAGGTTTGTCGCTGGTCATCCGAGCTTTAAACTCTTCAAGCTTTAAACTCCAACTATCAGTGCTTTTTTAATGTTGGTCATTTTTCTTTTAATCTATTTTACAACCGTGTGTCGTCAGCATAAAAGTGAATACTAAAACCATGTTTCCTGAAAATTCTTTCTAGTCCCTTGGTATAAAGAGGATAAGCCCAAGAATGGATTCCTAAGGCACTCCAATGAATTAAAATATTTATGAATTCATAATGTTCTCAAACCAAGCCCCCTTCTTGTATCATATCACATATTGCATAGGGGCGTTAAAATATTCAACTGCCGAAACAATCATATCCTTTGTGATATTCCCACATGCCCTTCTTATGCCCTCATTTAATTCTTCAACTGTTCTGGGTATGAGGGCCTGTCAACTCTTAACTTTTGGTTTCCCCATAGCAAAAGTCAAGTGGGCAGGTGCTCCATTTTGTTTAAAGATGGATTGTCTAAATAGCTATAGCTTTTTTCTCTTCAACGTTGGCACGATTTTTACTATAACCATTTAATCAATGATATATATCTTGGATTTTTATCTAATTCAAAACACTAGTTAAGCTTTTGTAGAATTTAGGTGTATCTTTGTATGTTTGTAATAGTTGCTTTGGGCTTGAAGGATTCTGGAACGGAGTAAGTTAGTTGACTGTAGGTGGCTATTTGTTGTTTTTTCTAAAAATGTCTCTGAACATCTTCCTAAAGCCAGCTCCCATCCACTTTCCAACGGGGCAGAACAAAAGATTTTCCGATTTTGGGAAATGTTTTCTAGTGTTTCCCGGGCATTTTTCGGTCCAGAGGACCTTCCCGGCCGGCTATTCCTGCCTTATGACTTTGGCACTAACTTCCTTACGCCCAAAGAAGTTAGGACTATGACCAGTCCAGTGTCCTGACGACAATTTGTTACTACCCGGAGGCCGGAGGGCCCTTGAACTTATCCACCCGACTCAATCCCCCTGAACAGCTCACATCCATTTCCGAACACTAACCAGACACATAAGTACTTTTTATTCATTAGAAAATAAAAAGTTTCTATTTTGAGGGATCATCTATTGATCATTCTATTTATTCATCGTATCGCTATCATGCTATTGATGCTATAGATCGTATCGCGAAAAGATCTCACGTTACGCGCCATCGACACTATAACTGTGTACTTTGTTAGTGTCGTGTGTGACATTAATTTGGTGCGAGCGCACAATCTCTCGCTAAACTTACAAAATCCGTTGGTGTTTCTGTGTTTATTTTTTTCACGATTTCAGCTAACGAAAACAAGTGCAACATTGTCTTCTACGCACTGCCAACAGCAAGCTGGTCAGAACCTCTCGAACAAATCAGCTCACAGAGACTCCAAGGTAACGAGGAGGACAACAGTAACTTCACCCCACCCGAACTTAGAGGTCGGATCTCTCAACCAGGAGCAGTAGTACCGTGCTCCAAAAATAGTCTGTCTGAAGCTATAGCTCCCATAATGAGCTCGATAACAAACCCAGTTAGTCTCGGACAGGGAACTCAACATATCTTACCTGCTTCTTACTTTGAGAACCGTAGAGCTATGTTGGAGAAACTTCCTAAATACCAGGATGTTGACTGGGAAACTGTGGGGGACAGGTTAGTGTTTTTAAGATCATGTTTCTTGTTTTGGTAGGATAGTGTGGGGCATGTTTACGTCTGAGCATTTCCGTAGAGAGATTTTAAATGAAATATTCTGGAGAGCTTTCTGTTCAAATTGATAGATTTGAAAAGGAGAGGAATTATAGAATAACAAGATTTGACCATATGTCTTATATTATAATTGAAACACATTATGAACGTTGTTCAATTCAACATAAATTATAGGGTAGATATTAGAATTGTCAGGTATCTAATCCTCAGTGATCACTATTTACGTACAACTGATAAACTATTTACGTACTATAAGTTATAACTGATAACGAATTTTATACTGGCCCCCACTTTTCTGCCGTGATCTGACAAAAGTGCTCAAACACCAGTTTTGAAATTTTTTGAATTTTTACTGCGTTGTTGGAAAATTTGGACAAAATATTGCGTTTTGAGGCATTAAATGTCATCGGAGGACAATGATCTTAACGTGCTAACAAACCTCAGGAATTCTTCAGTTAATCCCAGGCATACTAAGCTTTTAGCCCATTTGACTAATTTGAAAAGGTTAACCTTTATTTACCAAAAACAATTAAAGCACTTTTGTCATATCTTGGCAGTATCGCTAATGGTATCCCAGGAAAGTAATATTTGACACCAGCCCACAACCGTTCTTCGTCAACGACTTTTTTATCAATTTGAATATTCTCGATTGTCTCAGTATGGTAGGCTGGGTTGCCGTTTTAAATATCTCGTTAAAATCGGACACGCGAATCCAAAAATCAGCTCCCCAGCCATCGGGAATCATTCCAGGTGGATTAACATTCTTGCAGTAGAGAAACAGATGACCCACAACTTGCATCTGGTCATACTTCCTCCGACTCTGTACTTTGAGCTGTCTGCTCCACACTCCCTGGTGTAAGAGATCGATAAAGGAGCCCTCCCCTGGGGTAGGGTAACCTTCCTTACCGTATATCCCTGTCAGATCGATACTGATCTCTATTTTAGGCTTGTGTGAGAGGGCCGACTGTGCTTCCACATCAACAATAAATATCGCTTCTGTAGACTTTCCCGGTTTGGTTATGGCGGAGAGCCTCCGAGTGTCACTAAACATCTGAGATTGTTGATATTTGGACGTTATAGTGAGTACATCGTAAACTTAAAGCGTCCTACATATGATATTTAAGAAGTTAATGATAAAATTTTTTCCACCCAGCCGGCCGCGAAGCGGCCTTAAAAAGGCATAAGGTGGTTAGGAATCGAGAGATTTGGTAGTATAGTGGGGTTAGCAGGATGGTGGTCCGTCGTCGTGGTCGTGGTCGTCGTGGTCGTCGTGTCCCGCTCCTTTATCAAAACAGCGATTGCGCAGGGTTAGAAATTGTTTTTAATTCAATGCGCCGCGCATCACTGTAGACTGATTAAATTTAATGAATGAGATCGTGAGCCGGAGCGTGGGATTTGATTTATGATTTATGATTGGTTTTGCAAATTGGGACATGGCAATCAAAGTGTTTGTCTGTATGATGTAACTGACAACAAAAATTAAAACATTTTCTCAACATTGGGCGGTGCAAAATGAAAATGTGCATTGTGACATTAGCGATAAAGTTGTTTGTTTAGTGTTTACTTCAATCACTCTTCGTAAATGATGAAATCCGACTTTTAAAACTAAGGAATAGGAGTGATTTTTGCGAATTTTCCCATTGTAGTAGATGAAGCTTCATGAAGTTATCAATTGTAACCAAATGCAACAGGATATTAAAGGTTTAAGATAATGAATGAATGTCAGGTGGCAAAATTTCACTCGCATTCCTACAACATATTGCAACACAGATCAAATCGTCGACAAAACGAAGCAATAGCAAATCGAACTAACAACCTAGCGCAAGAGTTTTAGCGCGCACAATTTTCGTTTTATAATGCACGTGCCATGTCAATTTTATAGACATGGTGCGCGTTATCAATGCATATGGCTCATGCCTAAAATCTCTATTCTCTGCAAGTGAGTGGCGAGTATGTAAATTGTAGTATTATTCTTCATCAATCTCAAATAAGATTTTAACAGCTACGGCTGGGTGGAAATATATCGCCCGTCTGTCGGGAATAATGGGCGAAATTCTTGTTGATAGAAAAGTTATAAAATTTGTCAAAAACCGAATTGTTGAAATAAATATTAAATATCATCATTCTAATCCAATTTGAATGCTTAAAGAATAAAGCGGCGCTATTTCAATCTAACTATAAGCAGGAATAAAGTGGCCCTATTTTAATCTAACTATAAGAAAGAATAAAGCGGCGCTATTTTATTCTAACTATAAGCAAGAATAAAGCGGCCCTATTTTAATCTAACTATAAGCAAGAATAAAGCGGCGCTATTTCAATCTAACTATAAGCAAGAATTTGAAAGTCGATAACATTTGCAGTGATTTGCTAGTCAATGCAAGGAAAAAGCATCCTGAAAGCACTAGCTTTGCTAATGTCTAATGTGATGCGAGGTCAGAAAGTTTCACATTTCAAGGACTATAAATCGTGCTTTGAGTACGAACTGCAATTGGTATCAATGCCTTTCATATGATCAACATGCACCACCTTCGATATTCGAGCTGGAGTCGAGAAGATGGTTTTAATCAACAGTGCAGATATCCATCAAGTTAATCTATTAAGCACTGTTAAAATAAAGATTGGCTTCTAAAATCATTTATTATATTTATGATATCGTTTCACTATGACCTTCTGTTCAAAAGCTAGAACCATATACATGGGAAAAGTTAAGTTATACGTGAATAACTTTCCAATGTTGTCATTTAGAATGAGCGACTAAGTGTATGATGATCAAAATAGGTTCGCAAAAACCGTTTGTGATGCTATTGGTGCAGCTTAGAATAGAAGACCCCACAACTCTTTTTATTAATTTTCTATCTCAATCTATAACGATATTACAGATGTCATTTGTGTGTCGTAGTCAATACATGTATTGATTTACTGCTTTCTCCGAAATAAAAATTCGTATATAGAAAAATGATAATAAATGATATGAAATAAATTTCAGGGAAGTGCGGGTAGGTCACGTGGTGTATGTCGAGGAGAACCGAGTTTTAGTGTGGTGGACAAACCATCACATCGCTACCATACACTGCTTATCTGCAGGTCCGATAAGTCTTTGTATAAGTGTTTACATAAGTGTTTACATAATCTGTTTCAAACGAAGTATTCCTGAATTTCGATTTGCTGATAACCTATGATTCCAAGGATCTTAAGAATCAGGTATAGGCCTACATCACGTCATCCAACTAGAAGTTCTGCTCATAGTCCGTCTTTTTAGTTTTTCCCTCGATTTGGAGACTAAAATGACAACATCTAATTTATTTATACTCTATACTAGATGTGGAGACAACGGTAGACAACTTTATCTTCTGTTCTAACATCACGTGTGCTGCTGCCAGTAGCACTGGTGACAAGATTGCTTTCGGCTTGCAGAAAGGATTGGTCTCCGTTATAGATCTCAAGGTAAATATACAATGAAATAGTCAATGTAGTTTTTAAAAAGCTTGTTATTCTCAGTAAATGACGATCTATCAGATTAATCAGTGATTTGACTGCGTAGTTGACACCCGACCTTGTTCCCTAAGTAGATTGTTTACCTGCTGCTCAGTGAAGTTTAGTTAGGATGATAATTTTTACGATGATTGAAGTTACGGATATTCAAGTTACCGAAACGCCCCAGGACTCTATGACAGTTCAATGTTCACTGGTATCAAGAACCCCAGTAAATAACTTGGAGTTTGTTGAAGATAAACTGCTCGCCGCTTGCAAGGTTACTCATTTTTACTTGTCTAAAAAGCAATTTCAGACCCAGTCGTCTTTCTCGGACTCTCGTCCTTGTCATTTCTCGTCAGTTGTTAGTCATTCCAAACAATCTGATCACAATTGCTAGCATTTTAATGGGTACAAATTGTGGGTACAAAATGTGGGTACAAAATGTGGGTACAAAATGTGGGTACAAAATGTGGGTACAAAATGTGAGTACAAAATGTGGGTACGAAATGTGGGTACAAAATGTGGGTACAAAATGTGGGTACAAAATGTAGGTACGAAACAACTGGAAACATGGTTCCCTCTTCCACCTCAGGACGGTGCAGTAGCGGTGCTGAGTTGTGACGTAGAAAACAGTTGTGCCAGGATACAACACATACGGACAGACAACGTCCCTGTCTCCGTAGCTCAGATACATCATCTCCCTCCTTTTTCCAACTTGGCGGGTTTGTTTTCTTCTTTTTTTTCTTTCTGAGTTAATAGTAATACCATCAACTTAAAATTTCAATTGATGATATTTCTAAGATCACAGTAACTGGACTGTTAACTTGTTGGAGTAACAGATTTAATATCCTAGTTTCAAGATTTGTCTCATATTGACGAGATTATGTCCGTCTACCGTTCAGCTTTGAGCTGCGAGAGTCGGGTATCACCGCGACAAGTCTCACTCCAAATTTTCACTCTCAGTTGTAACTCTGAGTCCTGGAAAAGTAGCTGTTCTTGACGTGGATAGCTACAGAGCTATCGCAGTCGTCCCCGCATGGCCCGATTCCTTTCCAAGTATGTGGTTTTAAAACTTAATTCCGTTAGTTTATTTCAACAAATAAAGAAATTACTGAAACGCTGAGTAATATAAAACAACGACACTTCAGATATAATTTCTCGTTTCAGTCTGCACGAGCCTGACCGATAAATATCTTTGTTTGATCTCCCTGGATACGGAGTCTTTAGCAACGAAAATACGATCCCTACACCCTCTTGCTGAATCCTATCTAGAGATAGAGTCTGCTGCTGCGGCTGGAAACCAGGTACCGCAATACGCTAGGGGACAAGTTTGTTGAATGTGCTACTGCCACATTAAATAATATCCTTAGAAATTACCATATTGCTGAGGCTATTTTAGGGATAACTGAGACTATGTAAATGAAATCTTAAGTGTGGTAATTTCCACTCTAGTCAGTGAAGTTGTAACCTTGAAGCTGCTATTCACCGACCCTTTTCGGTTGGAAAATGTGAAATTCCCGTTTGTGCGTCAGAGAAGTTGATCTGGGCGTATCTGGTTCCATTATCTTGGACTGGTATTTGCACGAGTTTTCAGCTTACGCCTTCATCGAGCCTCATCAAATAAGTGTGAGTGTCCGTATTGTATAGCACCTTTCCTGAGAACGATCATTTGTCCTGACATAGGGGTTTCTTTGTCGGATATTTAAATAGAGTTAGTACAAGTGTACTGCTGCGTATAGTTGTTGTTGTACTGGAGAAATTCCCCGTTGTCTGAACCTCCACACTTTCCTGAAATGAATTAAAGTAAAGTTTCCCTTTAACTACCAGCATGCTAAGTTTGCTGCAGTACTTTCTACTTACAGCTGCACTTCTATCCAACACTGTCCTATCTTCACAACCGAACATCGTGGTAATAGTAGCAGACGATCTGGGCTACCACGATGTCGGTTTCAGAGGATCAGACATCCTGACTCCCAACATAGACAGACTGGCCAGGCAGGGTGTCGTGTTGGAAAACCACATCGTCTCCTCCATCTGCTCTCCTTCCCGAGCTTCTCTGATGACCGGCAGATACGGAATCAGGACGGGATTCTGGAAGGGAAACATCAAGCCTACCGAGGAGTTTGGTCTGGGTCTGGACGAGACTGTGCTACCCGAGATGTTGAAGAGAAATGGGTATGTGACTCACGGGGTGGGAAAGTGGCACTGCGGCATGCATACCTGGCAACACGTTCCACCAAACAGAGGATTCGATACGTACTTCGGGATGTTCCTCGGAGAGCAGGGCTATTACAGCCACAAGAAGATAGGCCGAGTAGACTTCAGGGAAAACTACCGCGACGAGGAGGGAAACTTGGTCGACAATATAAGGACGGATCTACACGGTCAGTACAACACTTATCTCTTCACCAACAAATCAGTAGAGTTGATCCAGAGTCATGACCAGAGTAAACCCTTCTTTCTGTACCTGGCATACACCGCTCCTCACATTCCCCACGAGGTTCCCGACGATGAGGTACAAAAGTTTGCCTCACACATATCAGGCGGGGGCAGACAGAAATACGCAGCTATGGTATCTGTTATGGACGATGGTATCGGTAAGATAGCTGATAGTTTAGCCAGCACAGGCATGATGGAGAACACGATCATATTGTTTACTGCTGATAACGGAGCTTATTACAAGAGTGTTGGCAGCAACTACCCTCTCCGAGGAGGAAAGAGCTCGTTTTTAGAGGGTGGAATGCGAGGAGTCAGCTTCGTCCACAGTCCTCTTCTCCAACTAACCGGCTACACAAACAAGCATCTTCATCACGTGACAGATTGGTATGTAACATTCCAGAAGCTAGTTGATGATGTTCCAGGGGACCATGATAAACCCCAGCTACCGTTGGATGGGGTGGATGTTTGGAGTTCTGTTAGTGCTAACGTGTCGTGTCGTGAGGAGATCCTCTACGAACTGAGGGACCCAACTAAGCGAGCCGACTCTTCAGGCAAAAAGGGTCTGAAAAACTGGCACAAGTACCCGGTAAGTCTGAAAACATCCGACATGAACTACCGTAAAGGTGACTCGAGAGACGCACTAGATTTCTTTGTGATCCGATGGAGAAACTGGAAACTGCTTACGGGAACAAGCCTAGAAATGCAGGGCTGGAGCAGTGAGAACGGTAAGAAAAACTACACCAACTTTGTAAACTACAAGGGAGAGCTGCACCCCAGGAGCTTGGTTTCTGGAACTTTCTTGTTCGATCTGTCAGTGGATGAAAGAGAAGAGAGCAACGTTGCTGAAAAACATCCAGACGTGGTGAAGAGGCTACTCGACAAGAAACAGGGATATTTGGATAAAGTCAAGTTGGTCGGAGAGCAGAGGTTCTCCAACAAGGGAATGGTTAATGGCGTGTGGAAACCCTGGGTCGAGCTTTGAACTGTTTTTTTCCTGGGTTCCGGAAATGTTTTGAAAAGATTTGATTGGATATAGCGTGAAGTTTAAAGATATTGCCAGTTGCAGCCTAAATTTGATTGTTGAATTTGAATGGTTTCTTTACTATGATTTGCTGAATGATTTATTGTGATTGTGGATAGATTATTTAAAATTTTGCACTTCTAGGTAAACATAAATTGTGTCTCATTGGGCATTTTATATCGACTATAGATATTCCACGATGTACAATAACTTACGATATTATAGTTTCATAAAAGCGGTACAAATACAATCTAAACCCTGACCCGATTATATACGACCGATGAACTGCTGCTTGGTTGATAAAGAAACTTCACGGCAAACTAACTTCATCCCTCCCTATCAGATTCAGGAGATGATGGTCTACTCAGTGAGCGAGCATGGCGAGATAGCAGAACGCGGTTACATCAACACTGGGAACAACAAACAGATAACTCTCACTGCGCTCTGTCACACTTATGTCCTTGATAGGTGAACAATCTGAAGATTTGTTTCTTAGATGGCTTTTACCGTTGATTACTTTTGTTATAGTTGATCGTCTAACTAATTTCAGCCATCAACTGTATTTAAAAAATCAAACTGCCTTGCCTTCAAATTTTTCTGGAAATTAGTAAATAAACATTTTTTCTGTTTGAATTTGTTATAATCAATGTCCTGATCAGGGAAAACAAGAAATGTGCGAGACATGAAAGACTCAGGGAAAGATGGTTCCAATACATCGAGGAACTAGAGTCGTACTAGCTACTGAAACAGTCGTCCAGTAGACCAGTAGAGCAGTAGAGAACTCTGTCAGATTTCTCTATATTATGTGATGTGAACAGTCCTTAACCAGGCTTGCAGACTCTTTAAATTGAGGTTACTGAACTGAGGAGTTTATACTGAGTTATACTGAGTTCGTATATTGTAGATATGATTGAAGAAAATGTTCTCTGAGTCTGGTTGTACTAAACTATATTTCATAAAAATTTATGCAATCTATCATACATTTAAACAACAGGCAGAATAAAATCATGGAGTAATTTTCAACAAATAGCCAGTATATCTCGCATCAAAGTATTATAATTTATACTTATCACAGATAAAAGCCTGGCACTCTATCCGGCTGCACAAACCCGGCCCTCACTACGTTCGGGTGTTATTGTGTGCAGCCCTCAGAGTACGAAACTATTATTGCGTTATAGTATGATTTATACTTTTAGCAGTAAAAGTGGTACTATAGCTAGTTGTGATATGAAACTGCCGTGTTATTTGTTATTTAAGTAAACGTGATTATTATAAAATCTGTATAGAAATTGTACATATCAATTTATATTTTCATACTGAATTATACGCATTATATGAATATGTGTTTTCAGTTTTACATAGAATGCGTCCACTACTGCAACCAGTTTGGCTTTGTCCTTATTTTAATTCAGTGTTTCATTTTAAGTTAAACTAGTTTGCACATTGCAGTCCTGGTCCCTGGAAGTCAATCTTTATAATTATATTTAAAGTCGGACTTAAACTCAATTGCATGTAAACACGAAAGTAAATTATAATTAATTAAAATGAGGCCGATAAATTATTTTTCTTCGTGCTACTGCCATAGAGTTTACCTCTACCAGTACCTACTCCTACTCCTAGTTGCTAGTAGTAGTAGTAGTATTCATTACTCAAGTAAGAAACATTTAGACTCTGCGGTTGGGTTCTGCGGTTATTTTCTGGAGTGCGGTCATATTTACCGAAGTGTATTTATATTTGTACTTTGATAAATGTAAAATAACTTTTCTAGTTGAGTAGCACTTTGTTATACAATGTTTTTATTTGATACAGTGAACAACATAGGACGTTTAAATCGGACCGGCATATAGTTTTATAGCGCTGGCCAGCGCGACCGGGGAAAAAACTCCCGCCCCCCTTGCCAGTGCCCAACAAACAAAGCCCCCTTTGCCAAGGCCAAGGAGGGGCCGAAGGCCCCGACGCAGGCCCGTTATCGGAGGAGGGGGCCGAAGGCCCCCGACGACTCGGCCGAACAAGCGCCCCTCTCGGAAAAAGTTTTCAACGAAAGTTGAAAACTGACCAGCGCTATTATACACGATCCGGTAAAACTCAAAACACGGCTATCTAGAAAACCACTTTCCCGATCAGTTAGAAACTTGAAACTTTGCAGTTTTTGTCTTTAGTATGTATCTACGTGAACCTGAAAATATCAGGTCTCTATCTATTAAGGTGCGTCCGTTATAACGTCTTAAAAAACGCATTTTTCAATTAAATTCGTCTGATCTATACATATACATATAGAACATC
>JH152965.1:211246-221696 GCA_000226015.1 Mnemiopsis leidyi | reverse complement strand
CATATCTTGCCACTTCTTCCTGTCAGAGGCCAACATTCGTAAACTTAATAGGTCACTATAATCGTTTAACAAAATATCACGATTTTTCAAGTCAGACTTTAAAACATCGAACAAATTTATGCGGTGCCTTCCTGTTCTGCCAGGTAAAATTGTTACTTGATTTACAACAAAACACAGGGCGCTTTGTGCTGGGCTATTTTCTGGGCTTCTTAAAACATGACCAAGTAATTTCCATCTTGCTAATTAGAATTGAAATAGGAAAAATTTGTCGCGGTACAGTCCGCTCAACAGACACTACCGCGACAGGGACTGAACCGCGACAAGCCTAACTATTGTCGCTCAAAACCTGTCGCGGTACAGTCCGTGTCGCGGTACAGTCCGTGAATCTTACTGCTTCACTCGCTACCATACAAATGTCAAATATCAACATCCGTGCAATAATTTTCTATTGTCTGTCCTTCTCTGCTGTTGTTTTCACAATTTTCTTTTTCGTCTTTCTGTCTTGAAAAATCCTCGAGTATAAACCTAATTCGTCTTTTTAACGCTCTAATAAAGGTTAGGTCCTTAACCAAACTCGAGTCCCTGGCTGTGACGTACACAAACTCCACTAAAAACAGGACAAACGATATCCCTACCCCTGAAAGTAGCAAATAAAACACACCCGCCAAAGTGTTCATGTCCAATGTAACTTTTTTTCCTATTCCCGATTGAGAACAAACTGAATTTCCTGAAGACCACTTTTCCCACAAAATGTCGATAAAACCTTCCTCTCTGAATTTCAGTAAGTGGGAGTCTATGAGAGATTTGTACGGAGAATCCTTGGGAAGCCCAAACGCATATTCGAAAGATTGAAACTCTTCTCCAACTGAAAAGACGTCACAATCCGATATGAGATTATGTGCAAGCACCGGCCCTTCATCAATGAAGACAAATAGACCTCCACGTAGTGTTTCAATAGCATGGTTAAGATCCTTCAATTCAACACCCTCATCAACGAGTCTAGAGTACCTCGAGTCCCGATGAGTCTTGAGAAGAGTCTCAGGATGTCTGCTACCAATAACTCCCCATTTGTACTTATCTTGATCAAGCAGCTCAAGGACTTGATTCAGTGTTATCCCGAGGTTGTTTAGTGTTAAGGATGCAGTCAGGTTTGCAGTGTACATGGACATTGTTATCAGCATGAAGGCCCACCAAGTCAACACCAGGAATCTTCCAGAGAGACAATGGGGTAATGCTTCACTTGTTTGACCAACTAGTCCCGTACTGATCAGCCAGAGTGAGTTATACAACGAGGCATCAGTGCTCCTGTCTTCTTCTTCGACTTCCTCAATCAGGCAATCATACTTCTTGGTGTCTTGTAAAGAGCAATGTTTTGTTTCCATTTCACTTCTTTGTGCTTTACAGTCCTCACAGGTGCACGTTTTAACTGCATGTAGTTTAGCTCCGTATTTCCCAAAAGGAGACAGCTTCCCAAGACAGCATATCAGACCAACAAGAATAAAGTTCATCACAAAAACCATCGACCAAACAAATCCATCGAAGGGAGACAAGAAAAAGAATTTGTTGCCTGTTCCTGATTCTCCCTTCACAACTGCCTTTATGCCAGCGTCCATGAATGGGAAACTGTAATCAATGGCTGATTTCCTTGCTGAGTTTGTGGAAAGATCAATCGCTATCATGTCCGTCTTATCATCTAGAAGATCTCTAATCATGCCATTCCACTCATTTGTTGTCTTGTTCAATGCTCCAAACTTTCGATCATCTGGTTGAATGTATTCGTATGTGAAACCCAGGTCTTCTGACAGCTTAACAACCATGTCATTCACCATGCCTGACCAACAATCGTTCCCCTCGCATCCCTCTGTTGCAAAGAACATGAAAGGTTGCTCCTCCACAGATCCTAACCTAAGGTGTCTTCCAATTAGATTTTTAGCAACGCCAGATGGAGCAGTAGTTATTCCTCCCAGAAATTCTACTGCGTTTGTCAATTTTAGTCCTGAAGAGTTTGTCCACCGACCTACTGACGTGAATTTATTATCCACGAAATTCAGAATATCATAAGATGGATATCTTCTTTCTCCGTCATTTGTGAAACTTATTTCTCCTGAAATTGCTGAGTAATTTGTCTTCAATAGTGCATTCAATACAGCTTTACCTCCATTCCAACCTCCTGATTCCGAAGAACACTGAATGTTTTGGGAAGCATCTTCCGTAACTGCCTTTAATGCGTTAGCTATCAGTCCAACAGCATCATACGTCAGGATGGTATAACTTGTCAAGTCGTCGACCTTACCACCGTTAACCACGTATGAGTCCTGAAAAGATTTGTACTGGTCACCCTTATCTTGAGCAGGTCTTATACCTATAAGCCCCTCGTATATACTCAGGAAGTTTCCATCGTGTTCTGCCAAGGATTCTGGTTGTGCTCCGATGGCATCTGTGACCATCCAGACAAACTCTGCCCCCATCAAGCCCATTTGGTGTGCGCTTTCCAGCACACATTTCCCAACCTTTGCACCAGCATTCAGTACAACAACTTTCACCAGAGAGTGCCTTATTGTATTCAGCTGATGGTGAATATTCTCCGCTGTACAATTTTCTGTTGAGAAAAATAACATATCTTTTATTGTAACAAAAGTGTCTGCTATTAGAAGATTTTCTAGTTCTACCATTCCGTTCAAACCGTAGGAATCTGCAGAGGCGAGAATAGAAACCTCTGGCCACTTGTAATGTTTTATTAAATCGTAGATAGCCCTGCTTTGATAGCTATCGGAGGAAGAAAGGCGAATGAGGTATTCCCTGTTTTTGTTCCAAAGAAAAGGATCAGTTGCAGAGACAGCTAAATGTGGTATTTTTAAGGGGGACAATATATCTGATTGTATCGCAGTGCTTGACGAACTACCCTTAGTGATGATAGCTGAAACTCCTAAGGTTACTAGCTGACAACAAGCTTCTACCATACTTTGTAATTTGTCATCATATTCGACCGTAACCAAGGTAACGGAGGTATTTGTGTCCTGTATTGCATAGCTCGATAGACTCTTAAGGGCGTTGTTGTAGCTGTCACTTTTCGAGATAAGAAGTCCAACTTTAGTTTCTGTAGTAGACTGTAGGACAAAGCTGAGAAAAAGAAGTATTCTTATGTAACGAGGCATGTGTCCATCCTGAGATGTGTTAAATTAAGGTCATAATTATATATTTTTCACTATAGATCTTTCATAGCAGTAGCAAGTAACTACTGAAACGCTTTCGGTTGAACTAAAAACTAAGAAGGCAAACCAAAAACAATTTATGTCCCTTTAAAATGTATGATCGGTAAACTATACTTTAACGTATACAAATTTTAGAAGCTTAAACAGTCAGTCATTTATCACATCAATAAATGTCTATGGTTTGCTAATGCCCAACAGTGAAGATCTATTGTATATGTCACTTTGAAGTCGGGTGTCTGAATTCAGGGCTACTGACGTGATTCAAATGATACCTGCTCAATGCTCACGATCTTCTGGTTACAAAGGTGTTTATCTTGGCAAGGGAGTATCGCTCATGTGAAAGGACACCTGGCTTCACTGACGAAGGAGGGAATGAGGTCTATGTGAGACTGATTGATTGCTTGGTGCGTGCTACTTATTTCTCTCCTTACAATGGGACATACAGTTTCCTCCCCTAATATGTTCCTGACCAACTTCCTTATTGTCGGTAATGGAGTCAAAGTATGGCTACAAGTGGGACCAAACAAGAAACTCAAACTGCTCTACCAACGTCTTACAAAGGCAGACCTACCAAATACAGTATAGCGCACGATCTGTTCAATGGTATGGTAAAGTAGCACTGCATTGTTACTGCACAAATAGCATATTACATTGCTATAATTTTAGTAATCTTAAACTGCAGCTGAGAAAATTGCGATATATCAATTGTGGGGCAATATGATGTGCCCCTCGACGTTTTAGAAACCACGATCTGTTCTATTAGTTTTGGGTTCAAAAATGAGCTCAGAAATGAGCTTGCTCTGGCACGTTTGAGTGGCACCGCTTAGGCCTTTCCGAAATCACTCTCCAGAGTTAATGCCGGTTAATTTTGTTTAATGAAATGTCTGGGTAAAAGCATGGCGGTGACCTTGAATGAGCAAATAGGAACAAAAACGAAACAAGAATGCTGCCAACTTTGGTAAAATCTCGAGTAATTATGATCCTCCCACAAAAACAACTAAACCATCTAAATGAAGGTTTGAATGACCTAAGAATATATTAAGTTTTGTCAATTCTTAATTCTGTGAGGATCTCGTGATTCGTTTGAGCTAATGAGCTTTTCAAATTAAAATGCCAAAACAGGTTTAAATTTAGTTTACCATACTATTAGGAACGGTATTCGTGGGGAAGAGTCTCAAATTTTTAATGATAAAACACCTTATTTCTCAAAATTTATTGGCTCTGCCTTAGTTCTGGGTAGTGAAATACTCTCAAAGGGTCCAATGGACACAGATTGACCTCCAAAAACAAAGGTAGAAGCATTAAATTCAGAGAAACGGGGTTAGAAATTTGAGACACCTCCCCACGAATACCGTTCCTAATACAAGCTTTGCTGAAATTTAAATAACCAAACAATGCTACTATTACATATCGTGACAAATAATTGTGCCACCTTGTGCCACAGAATTGCGCCCGCTTAGTTAGGTCTCAGGCGGACGCTAGATTTCCATCTCTCAAAATTTAAGAAGCGTCTTCGATTTTCCCTCTGCTATTGCTAGAAGCAATTGAATTTGAGCAGCAGATATACTGTAAATAAAATATCTGCCGCGAAGACTACTGATGGAATACCGTGGCAGCTACAGTGAAAATATTGGCCGTCAAACTGGGAAAATTTTAATGCAGCTTGTCTGATGATACTAGCGGCTACAGATTTGTACTACATTACTAGTTTTCGGTTTTGAAAATTAAAACCGGCGTGAAATTTTAGCTACTTAAAACAACGGACGTGGATAATTTTGACGGTAATGATAGTAATTATTTAGTTAAAATTTGTTAACAATTGTCATATCTTTTTACTTGCCCTACCGCGCCGGTAATCAATTTAAGAGCAAATTATGGAAGAAATTCATGCAAAAAATCGAGTGGGATCAATGAGAGAACAATTGAGACTAAATAAAGGAAGGACTGAATTCAAGGATAAATCTAAGAGTGAAGATTATAAAGCTATGATAATTTATCTAGAAATGATGTAAACGAAGCATGTTATCAGTCTTGTGAATTATTTCTTTCTCACGCTACATTACAGTTGCTGGTTGAAGAACCAGCCGATATCGACCACAACCACGAAATAGACAGAATTGTCGGAAAATCGACTACAGACTAATTTCGCCAAATTTTGACCAAATAAGACAGCCACTTTCATTACTCGGTTACTTGCTTGAATCAGCGGCGAGATACTCGTATGTGAACGATGCTTTACACGATCTTCACGAAAATACAAATACGTTACTTTAATCTCTCACACAGAGCTGTAGGATTCTTCTAGCTAAGGCCTGTTCACACACGCGACCATTCCAATAATCTGGTTTCGATGAGTAAGGTTTTGTTTTGTTGCAGAGAAACGGTCAATCAAGGAAATCAACATGCAGTATATGATACTCGAAATGAATTCAACACACTAAGGACAACAGGACATTTATTTAAATGCAAACATAGCATGTAAACGGTCCCTGAAATAATGGCCACATTCTCAAACTTAGCCATAAATGCAACAAGGAAATATGTTCGATGATGACTTCCCATGCTAAATGTGCGTCATATTGGTATCCACCTAATTTCTATCACGACTGATTTAATTTACTCATGCTGGTAATTCATTCATTCATCCTTTGGCCTGGTGGATTTCTTTCAGAACATAACATGCTAGAACAATTTCTTGTTAGTGTGAAATAACTATGCATGTTCGTATTGGCCATTCTGAAGAACGATCGTAGCTTGTAACTCGAATTACACTAGCTGCTAGAAGACGACTGCAAGAAAACCAAAACTTGCCATATCCGTGTTTCGAAAATGTTAATTGGTCGGAAAACAAAAGTAAGTACATGTCCAGATTGACAAGTGCTCAGATGATTACAATGTTCCCCGATGCTTTCGGAAAATTTAAAAAATACAACAAATTTCAATAGGCGTCAATCAATTCACGAAAATTGTAGGCATATTGCTATTTGCAATCGGGAAACGATTCGCAAGACTTCCAATATGCACAGAGACATAGGAAACTATCGAAAGATCACGATAAACAAATTTTCCGTAATTGTGGTTCGTAATTGTGGTATCTAGGCGAATATTCTTTATAAAAATATCATAATGTTCCAACACATATCATATGTTGCTAGACACTTAAGCATTTCTTAGTATGACGTTTTGATCCAATGTTGAGCACTGATACTCATGTGTAGTGAAATATATGATACTTGTTGGGCTAATGCGAACATTTTCCCATCCTCTTTAAGATTTTCGATTTTAGTTGCTATTGGTGGTATGAGCTGCGGTTAGCAAACTTTAGGAGAGACATTCATTTTCTGTAGAAGTCGAGCCAAAGAAAAAGACACTGTAGCAATACTGTAAGGAAATAAAATTCTTGAAACAAGTTTAACGTATCATTATGCTATGCTAATATTAGTATTATGATATACTATTAGCATAGTTATATTATGCTAATATCATTACACTATTATACTATCGTAAAATCATATTCAAACCAGACAACATATCGTCGGCTTTAGGGAAAAATGACCTATTATAATATACATAGGTTGTTTGGAATAATAGTGCTTTAAATTTAAGTTTTTATTAATCATTTTAAACCGTCTTCTGATTGATGTGCACGAAGTTTTCACTGTAGATGGTCCTTGGAAGGGACCTGGTGTAATAAACTGAGATGACACAAGCATGCGTAGGCTGGCCTGTGAATTCAGAACCAAGGCTAGTGCCTAGTTTAGGACAAGAGTTATCTAAGTCTATATTTTCTTGGTTCATGCCAAAATCATGAAACTAAAGCATGGAAAAATGTTACAGTTTTGGGGATTTCTGCAGATAGATTATATTACACCCAGTTTTTGTAGTGAGACAAACTGTCTTGAGCTTGAGGTCCTTTTTAAAAGGCTCCCATGCAAATGGCCGAACGTCATATTACCTGTCTCAATATGGGTCGTTTTAGCCTATAATGGTCCATGATATTTTAAAAGCGAAACTTTGTTAGTCACTCGTCAATAATTCATACAATTTTTTCTAAGATGCCTTGAAATAAACTACAAAGTTCTTTCCAAATTGAAATGATCAAACTTCCTAATTTCGTCTATTCAGCTTAACATTCCTTTCCTGTTAAGCTGTTTAAGCTGAGATCATTTGCGTCGAGTTTTCTGAGGGTTTTAACTTTTACATAGATATTTCTGCAGTTATTTCTTGAGCCATATTCTCTATTGCTATATTTTGTTCAAGCTTTCTCTTTCTCCTTTCTTGCTCTTCTGCATTTCTCCTCCAGCTGCTTGACATGTCATCCCAAATAAACCCGATCCTTCTTTTAAGAGCTTTCCAGAAGGTGATTTCCTGTTTTTGTTTAGTCTCTCTGACAGTTGCATAGACGTACTCAGCGGTAAACAAGATAAATGATATAGCTAAGCCAGTGCACAGCATGTACAGCACTCCCGCCAATTTGTCGAAGTCGAATTTCACCGATACTCCCAGTGCAGAGTTGGAGCAGACTGACTGCCCTGCTGACCATTTTTGCCAAAGGATGTCAATGAACCCATCCTCTCTGAACTTCAAAAGGTGTGTATCTATGAGCGTTTTGTAAGGTGAGCCTTTCGGAAGTCCAAACGCATATTCAAATGACTGAGACTCCTCTCCGACAGAAAATATGTCACAGTCACTTCGAAGTTCGTGTGCCAAGACGGGAGACTCGTCAATGAAGACGAAGTATCCTCCTCGAAGGGTTTCGAAAGCGTGATTGAGATCCTCCAACGTTTCACCTTCATCCACTAGTCTAGAATACCTGGAGTCCATGTGACTCTTAAGGAGAGTCTCAGGATGTCTACTGCCAATAACTCCCCATTTATACTTATCTTGATCAAGCAGCTCAAGGACTTGATTCAGGGATATTCCTAATTTATTGAGGGTTAAGGATGCAGTCAGGTTTGCAGTGTACATGGACATTGTAATCAGCATGAAGGCCCACCAAGTCAACACCAGGAATCTTCCAGAGAGACAATGAGGTAATGCTTCACTTGTTTGACCAACTAGTCCCGTGCTGATCAGCCAGAGTGAGTTATACAACGAGGCATCAGTGCTCCTGTCCTCTTCTTCGACTTCCTCAATCAGGCAATCATACTTCTTGGTTCCATCCAGAGAACATACTTTGGCGTCCATCTCCTCTCTCTTTGTCTTGCATTCCTCACAGGCACATGTCTTTACAGCGTGAAGTTTAGCTCCATACTTTCCGAAAGGAGAGAGCTTCCCAAGACAGCAGATCAGCCCTACCAATACAAAGTTGACTGCAAAGACCATGCACCATACAGCCGTGTCAAATGGAGTTAGGAAAAAGAACATGTTACCTGTTCCAGGCTCTCCCTTCACGACTGCCTTTATGCCAGCGTCCATGAATGGGAAACTGTAATCGATGGCTGACTTCCTTGCTGAGTTTGTGGAAAGATCAATCGCTATCATGTCCGTCTTATCATCCAGAAGATCTCTAATCATGCCATTCCACTCTTTAGTTGTCTCGTTTATTGCTCCAAACTTCATGTCAGCCGGTTGAATGTACTCGTATGTGAAGTCTAGCTCGTTCGCCAACCTCTCTACCATATCATTTACCATACCAGACCAACAGCCATTACCTTCACAATCCTCTGTTGCAAAGAACATGAAAGGTCTTTCCTCTACCGAGCCCAACCGCAAGTGTCGACCTGCTAGGTCGTTTGCCACGCCCGTTGGGGCATTCTTTTTTCCTCCCAGAAATAGGACCGAACTTGTTATAGCCAAGCCTGAACCATTTTTCCATATGCCCACTTGTCTGAATGTGTTGTCTTCAAAGTTTACGATATCGTATGATGGACCAAATTTCTCTCTATCGTTTGTGAAGTATATCTTTCCTGAGACACCTATGTAACTAGACTCAAGAATTGCGTCTAAGACTATCTGGCCTTTTTCCCACCCATTAGATAAAGAGGAGCATATCTTTAGATTTTGGGAAGTATCCTGTGGTACTTCTTCTAATGCAGTAGCTACCAGTCCAACAGCATCATAAGTCAGGATTGTATAACTTGTCAAGTCGTCGACCTTACCTCCGTTGAGCACATATGAGTCTTTTAAAGATTTGTACTGGACACCCTTATCTTGAGCAGGTCTGACTCCAATCAGCCCTTCGTATATACTTAGAATATTGCCTTCTGTTGTAGCCAAGTTCTCGGGCTGTGCTGCAATGGCATCAGTCACGATCCACACGTAATCTGCTCCCATAAGACCCATCTGATGAGCGGTTTCTAATACACATTTCGCAAACTTAGCTCCGACATTTAGTACAATCACAGTGGTCAGGGACTGTTTCACCTTTTCCAGATTGTATTTTATGTTTCCTTCTGTGCAGTCTTTCCCTGATATTAGCACCATGTCTTTAACCTTTGTGAACGGATCAACCAACAGTAGATTATCCAGCCTTAGAATTCCATGCAGACCGTAGGAGTCAGTGGTAGCTATGATTGAGATCTGAGGCCATTTGTAATGCCTTATCAGGTCATAAATCGCTTCACTTTGATAGAAATCTGATGAAGCCAGTTTCACTAAATATTCCCTGCTACTGGTCCAAAGAAAAGGGTCGGTCGCAGAGACCGCTATGTGCGGGATTTTTAAGGGTGACAATATGTCTGATTGTATCGCAGTGCTTGACGAACTACCCTTAGTGATGATAGCTGAAACTCCTGAAGTTACCAGCTGACAACAAGCTTCAACCATACTTTGTAATTTGTCATCATATTCGACCGTAACCAAGGTAACGGAGGTATTTGTGTCCTGTACTGCATAGCTCGATAGACTCTTAAGGGCGTTGTTGTAGCTGTCACTTTTCGAGATAAGAAGTCCAACTTTAGTTTCTGTAGTAGACTGTTGGACAGAGCTGAGGAAAACAAGTATTGTTATGTAACGATGCATGTGTCCATCCTGAAATAGTTCAAGAGTTAGACACACTAGAGGCACTGAACAGGTAGCATGGTTATATGAAGTCTGAAGTTGGAAGCATAAGCGATTCAGTGGTTAATAACGCTGGAACCGAAATTGAATGTAAATAAGGATCATCAGTAGAACAATAACATCGCATCTATTCAACCTATGATGATGAAGTATTAGATAACTTGGATCCCATGTAACCTGGATCCTATCACCTATGTAACCTGGATCCTATGTAACCTGGATCCTATGTAACCTGG
>JH152965.1:165921-204989 GCA_000226015.1 Mnemiopsis leidyi | reverse complement strand
AAGTAACCATCCTTTTATCATTGAAAATCATCAGTAAGATGATTTCCTGATAACGGTTGGATAAGTGAACAATTGGGCGAAACTGTGCCTTTTGTGGACTAAACTATAGTTAAATGCTTGATTTCGCTTTACTTTTCCTCTTTCAATTCTTGAGATATTAACTAGAAATTTTCTTCACCCCAGCTGTTATTAACAACGCAGTTGAATAATACAGTAATACCACTATTGGTATTGCAATTACCATACGTAATTCCACTCGCAAGCTCGTGAAATTACTTCAATAAATCCACTCGCAAGCTCGTGAATTTATTGCATGAATACCACTCGCAAGCTCGTGGTATTAATATGGTAATTGCACTACCAATAGTGGTATTACCGTATATAATTACATAGTTATTGGTTACAACAATTTGACACTGTGGTCTTTGAATCTATTAAGGGTTCTATTGTCGAATACAGTGAGTTTATTGTTTTTACTGTTAAGGAGCTTCCTAGATCTCCTAAACTTAGAATTTGTTTAAGGAAATTCTGGTTGTTTAATGAATATTTCGACTACTGACTTCTAAACTTCTAAACTTAGAACTTGTTTAAGGAAATTCTGGTTGTTTAATGAATATTTCGACTACTGACTTCTAAACTTCTAAACTTAGAACTTGTTTAAAGAAATTCTGGTTGTTTAATGAATATTTCGACTACTGACTTCTAAACTTCTAAACTTAGAACTTGTTTTAGGAAATTCTGGTTGTTTAATGAATATTTCGACTACTGACTTCTAAACTTATAATTTGTTTAAGGAAATTCTGGTTGTTTAATGAATATTTTGACTACTGACTTCTAAACTTAGAATTTGTTTAAGAAAATTCTGGTTGTTTAATGAATATTTCGACTACTGACTTCTAAACTTCTAAACTTAAAATTAGTTTAAGGAAATTCTGGTTGTTGAATGAATATTTCGACTGCTGACTTACGTAGGCTGCAGTAGCCATCAGCAGAGGGACACTTAACAAAGTCCTGGCCTTCACAACAGAGACTGTCCCACTGTAACGCACTGCTGTCACACTGCAGTCCGTCAGCCCAATAGTACATCTCCTGGCTCGTTTTACAGCAATATTGTCCGTAGTAGTACACGAAGGGATGAGACTCGGGGCACCGACCTGAGCAGAGAACTTTATTATGTATTGGCAGAAAATTAGAAGCAGGAATATCATTATCTTTTGCTTTCCCAAAGTTTTACTCGCATGATATCGTTATGATTATGTATCACACTGTGATCTGTTCTATCTACTATATACTCTCTACTCTCTACCTGATTGAGCCCAAACAGCTGGAATTTCCGACAGTATCAAGATAGCAACCAGCATTAGCGTTCTCATGTTTTCAATGCAACACCTAACAGAAACGATAATTTATACAGTTCGTAATTAATTTGCACGAATTCTATTAACAATAACATGCTTGCATTATGGAAATGATCGCGTTGAACTGAAACGATAGAAAAAGCTGCAAACTGCAGACCGGGTTTACAGGAAGTCTTTAGCAATTAGGAATTAGGAATTAGGCTATAACTGTAGATAGAAATTAGAAAACTGCAGTTAACACCTGAGCGGGAGGAACGCCGGTTGGGAAGTTTGACATCAAAGACGACTGGTAAAAGCTAGGGTGGAAGTTGAGTAATCACGAGGATGGGGCTATTTTAGGGGTGTTCTAAGAAGAAGGAGATAGTTCACTGGAAGATTTTTGGGTCGCAGTTGGAGTTGTTGTTGAAGTTGCAGACAGTTGAAGTCGGAGCGGTAGTCGTAGTTGCAGTCGAGGTCGGAGAGTTCTCAAGGAGGATGTTGTAGTCAGAATTACCGCGACAAATTTAACGACGAATAAATTCAAGTGCCCTATGAATCCTAGGCATAATGGTCGCATTTGATTAAGAGCATCAAGCATTTATGCATTACGTATGCAAACCGAGGTCATGAAGGAATCCATTGTTATGTTATGCAGGAGACGCTTCTAATATTATGCAGGAGACGCTTGTCGTAATTAGATGGGTCTCCGATGACCGATTGACAGATGTCTATCGATGAAAAGATGTAATTATTGGGCACCATTCCTCCTTTAATAGCAATTACTTATTTCAAATCTAATTTGAAAATAGGGGAGCAGAAACATTGGAGGCCAAGACAATTAGTTTTGACATTGTATTTGTTAAGGGGATTAGTATCGTTCTACTACTTATAGTTATAATGCAAGGAATTACTAGAATCCAAGATCGTTCCGAACCATAACACTTGCAACAGTTCCACTCAAGTGGATGGAGCGAGTGGTTTTGTGGCACGTGGAAGTTGATCTTGGAATCTACAAAAAAACTTAGCCAACGACAATATGGATTTAAGAGAGGCGCCTTGACCGAGACAGTACTCCACTAAATCCTCCAAAAAAATTGAAAAAACTATCATAAACTCGGGTGTAGCACTGGGGACTTTCTTGGACGTAGAGGGTGCATTCGATAATGTAGCATTTAGCGCAATAAAGAAATCACTCCATTGAAAATGCAAGTCTCCAGTCGTGATTAAGTGGATAATGGAACTTATCCTTAACAGATCCACCACAGTGGAGCTTAACGGACATAAACGTGCCATACGAATAGTCATAGGATGTCCGCAAGGGGGATACTCTCCCCCTTTCTCTGGAACCTAGTGGTGGACAGCTTGCTGTCCTTCATCAAGGAAAAGATCTCTGTGATCTTCAGGGATTCGCGGACGACCTTGCACTATTAGCCACTACCGAAGCACCAAAAGTTAAGTGACTCCAGTGCTTTGATGCAGGTCACACTCTTAGAGAGATGACGCAGAAAAGTTTGGAGCAAATTAACCAATGGTGTAAAGAAAACGGCCTCTCATTGAGTGCACCAAAACTCACTCGGTGATGTTTACATGGAGAATGAATTGGCGAGACCAACTCTAAAAACCACGCCAGGTGGACGACACTGACATTGAAATATGTAACACAACAAAGTTTCTCGGAGTGACGCTTGACAGCAAACTCTTGTGGAACGAACATATCGACCAAAAATGCAAGAAGGCCAAAGGCATACTCTTGTAATGCAGGAGAGCTATTGGTCCCAGCTGGGGCTTTAACCCTCAGACCATGAAATGGATATACCGCGCTGGTGAGACCTACTCTCACACTCTCACCTATGCGGTAATGACATGGAGTAGTGGTCTATACAAATTACAAGCAGCATAATCTTGTAAAACTAAAAAGCGTCCAGAGACTGGCTAACATCCTGATCACAGGAGCTCTGACTTGGGAGAGCACAAGGCCGCCCCGGCCTTATCTCACAGCGGTGCTACTTCTTTTAAGTGCCGCATCCCCCTACGAAGAAGCAGAATACAAGGCGTTGTATATATTTATGAACACAACTTGTTGGTTGCCAAGACAATGATTACATTAAGCAATGTCATTGTTAGGCATTAGGGTACGAAGACATTGTATTTAGAATAACTCAAACTGGATTGGCCCCATAGCTATATAATTCTGTCTCCAAGTCCATCGCTAATGATGGGTTCAAACAGTCTCGTCGAGTACCTTACTACTTAAAATGCAAGGCCATATTACTCATATTTGGCAACTGATATGAGCATATAGAAGGATCTATGATCGCCCCTTAATTGATGGAAAGACAGATCAAGGACAGGGGCCCTGTTATAACAAATAATTCGAAACTAGACGGCACGTATCTTACCGGGCGCTGCGTGGCTCTCTCTACGTTTAGCCAATTAGCCTTAAGTCCCTAGGCAACACGCATCGGATCAAGTGTTCTAACTAGACAGTAGACAGTACATGCCGCGATGTGTGCCGCGACACGTGACCCAGAAAACATCCTAACTAGACATGACATGTTCCGTAGCACATGTCGCTATTGGATCAAGTGTCCAATGTACAGGTACTTGTAGCAATGTCGCAACAACCAATTCTATTTTTTGGCAATTTATAGCTAACCCCAATTTCAAAAATAGATCATTGTAACTGCTTGTAGTTGAAGTTTTAAGGACTTTTCAATTTTTCCGGTTACAAAGATTATTCATAGACTGCCATTAATAAACTCTCCCCTATATATAAACGAGATACGTCTAACGTTCTGGAGATACTAAACTCCGAGAGGACGACAGTCAGGTGTAACCGCGACAATCTATATAGTAAAATATAATTCATTTTATAGTGAATTGTAATATATTTTCTTACGGTTTACTAAAAGCACAATGCAACTTCATGATAATAAAGTTTTTCTCCCTCTCCCCGTCAGGATCAGAGAATAATAGCGAGCACACACGAGTACTTAAAGCCTCAGCAGTCTGAAGACAAAGGACAGGTTCAGATCACTACCGACATGGTCTCTTCATTCCAGGTAAATTATTGGACACAGCACGTGGAGTTGTTATCGCTATTTCCTTGCATTAATGCAATAATCTGGCTTCTGGCCAAGATATTGTAGATCTTGTTTGTGCAGTTTGAAGTTTGTATTTGTAGGTTTTTGATAGAAGTGTAAATTGTGGGCGCGTCCACGAATATACGCCATAAATTTACTATTCTAATTTTGTCTCTAAATTTCAGGTTGAAAGACAGGCGAAAACTCCGAAATTGATGCATATTTACCAGACGATAACGAACTTGATGAAGAAAGAGGAGAGGTGTATCGAGAATGCTAGACTTAGTGAACAAGAGGTGAGTTGGCGTTTTTAATATGAAATGGTTCGATCCGGCATTTTAGATATCTTTGTACAAATTTAACATCCAATATCAACTTTCTCTCTAAAATTCAGTATCAAAAGAAGTCGAGTCTATGACTTACCTGCATTATCGTGATTACCAACCAAATATAGGTGAAGTAACACTTAACCATGATGATGAGTATCTCTATATAAAACAGGTGCGAGACGTGCTGGAACAAAGAACTCAAGAGGAACTCACTACCGAGTTGAGTGTGTCCATATACGACACTGCTAGAAACGATACTGCAAAGAAGAGGAGAGAAGAAATTGTGAGTCTACAGGCAAACTTGAGTTTACAGGCAAACTTGAGTTTACTGGCAAACTGAAGTCTACTTTTTTAGATTAGAACTTATAAGGACTACCAGCGGATAGTTTAATCTATTATCTAAGAGAAACTGGCACACTTATGAAAGTATCATAATCATAGACATCCCCTTATTCAAAAAGTTACAAATTTAAGCTTACTTAATGATGATTTCACGGATCGTACTTAGTTAGTACGATCCGTGAAATCATCATAATTGGCATGCCCATAAGTTTTTCTTATCGGACACTTCACCTACTTCACCAATTTGCAGCCCTACCCGATCCAACTGTTCAGGAGCGAAAAAAGCGAGATGACGAAGCCAGACGAGAGGAGATGGAACTGGACTATCTTGCTCCATTCCTCGCCAGAATCGGTATGTACATGCATTTACATATGAACTGTTGATGTTATTGTCAGCTTCAAAATGGTAAGGGGATTCAACGTGTCAATATAATTTTTCTGCAATCGATACTGAATGTTAGATTTAGAATTAGAACATATTGTGGTGAAATAATATTGTCTTGCTTGGTCTCCTTGCTTGGTATCATTTATCTCATTTTTACGACACTTTTTAGTTTTTCCGCAACTATGCAGATCTTGATCTGAACTTGTGTTAATGGTAAAATAAACATCGTTACAGGCGATCCTGCCCAAATGACGGCTGAACTCGCTCAGCAACTGAAGGAGGATTGTTTAGAAGATTTGAAACAACGGCTCATTGACATGGCCAACCTCATTCAAGGCCGATTTGAAAAGGTATATTAGCATAGTAGATTGTAGTTGAGTTATAGGAAGCAGGCTATCGAACGTTGGGAAACTTAAATAAATATCTCCCTGAATTTGCAAATAGGAAGCCGATAAGACTGAGGTTGAATTAATCAAACTATTTTCTTTTTACTAAGCCTGTTAGATAGCTACCGCTAGTCTAATCATCTAAACGAAGCTGCTTGTTTTATCACAGCTAACTCGAAGTAGGATGTAAAGAGTACAATATATTGCATCTATTTAAGCCCAATACTATTCAGGAGACACAACAGCTGCAGTGGAAGCAGACCTGGTACCAACAAAACCAGACCACTATGACTAAGGAGGAAGAGGAAGAGTATGTGAGCTACTGCAGTGAGGCCATGTTCCGGATACATATATTGGAGGAACGTCTAAACAGGTACTGGGCTTCTACAACTTCAAAGGGGTTTATGTAGCTTTCGTTGTGTATCTGCTGGGCGTGATTCAAATAGCGATAGTCACTGGTTATATGTGCGGAATGATAAATCGACATGCTTGCATAGTATAAGTGACTTATACTATGCAAGCATGTCGATGTTGACTATAACTTAAAACTAGTTCATTGTAAACTAGTTTAACTTAAAGTTGATAAGCATGTCGATGTATTCATCCTGCTGAGAAAACCTAAATGTTATTTCTTGAGCTACTGCTTAGGAGAGGATCTATGTAAACTTATTTAGCTGAAATACTAACGGATCAAATACCAGGCACAAAGAGCTGGCCCCGCAGAAGTACGTGGCTTTAGAATCTCGACTGAGGAGCGACAATAGGCTGGCTGAGTTCCTGAATTGATGACCTGGCAACACACAGGCTGTAAGACATGCGGATGACAGTGATTCTGATAAAAAGGCAGGAAGTGGTCTCTTGGATTATTTTTGTTTGAATGGCAGATAATATTTCTTTGGAAAGCAAACTCATGCTTAAAGATGTATCGATGTATGTAGAACTACAGGCTTTAATAAAAGAACGATTTTATTGGTGAAATAAAATTTATTGTGTAAAAAGTGTACATAACATTAACAAGGAAAGTATTCGGCAGATGATGATTCAAGTCTTTCATTTGTTTTGTTTTTAGGTGCCAAAATAATAACTACTTTTCTGGAATTGGAATTATCTGTAGCATTTTGATAACATTATGCCAAACAAGCATGCTGGAAACTTGTGATCGCTTAGATCTAATAAAAACCCTGGTGCATCGCGGTTGTTTATTAACAATTATCATTGTAAAACGATAACGCGAGCTTTGACAGCAAACTAACATTCTTTCAGTGGCAAGCCATCTTGTTATAATTATTCGAACCATCAGCTAATTTTTTTCATTAAAAACTCCTACATTAAAACCAGTCTTAGTCTGGGACGAAGCTGACAAAAACACCAAAAACATTTCCAACCCCGCAATGAAACTGCATCTGATATAATTATGACACATGCATCTGGCTATAACACTACTTGTGTCCATCATTTCCATCTGAAAGTTCAAAACCAACCGGAAAATTTATTAATACCAGCTTCGAACTCGTGGACGTTAGCTTGTCAGAAAGCAGTGCTAACACGTTGGCTGATTTTCTCTTCAGATGCTTATTCGCGGAGTGTACCACTCTGTCATCTAACTTTATTGACTAAGAGAAACTGAGAGCGAGTGAGGTTGCTGGCTTGTCAGTCTCAGTAACTCGTTCTGGTAGACTATTTGAAGTGTTCCGAGCTCCACTAACTGTTCACACCCTTGATGTACTGTATAAACTCGTCTGCAGTTATCGTGCCATCTCCGTCCACGTCGATCTCTCTAAGGATGAAATAATTCTCTCACTTTGAAGTTATGAATATGCTTTGGTAGCTTAACTTTAATTCTAAGATGCTTTGACATATTCAGAATCCATGGGATTTAACCAAAAGTATTCTTTTTTCATTTTGCTCACTTGAAGAATTCTTCCGCCTCAGCGTCCGTGAACGCTTCCCCGTACATAGTTAGTGCTCGTTTCAGCTGTTCTAACGATAAGTAACCGTTTCCTTCTTTATCAAACACCTGTGTCAGTTTCTGCAGTTACAAATACGTATCTTTTACTCGTTCAATACTAAATGCAGATTCACGGACTGTACCGCGACACGGACTGTACCGCGACAGGTTTTGAGCGACAATAGTTAGGCTTGTCGCGGTTCAGTCCCTGTCGCGGTAGTGTCTGTTGAGCGGACTGTACCGCGACAAATTTTTCCTATTTCAATTCCAATTAGATTTAAAGTCAGCAGCATTAATTTCAATGCTGATAGGTACTTGTATTTAATAAAGTTGTCGCGGTGATACCCGACTCACGCAGCTAAAGCTGAACGTTTCGTTAGAACGCTAGACGGATATAATCTCGTCAATTAATAAAGGTAATTGAATGGTTGATTTCTGCGATATATTGATTCACTGAGTAAGGGAGCTTTTCTTGTGACTCATACCGTGAGCCCGTATTGCTTAACTGAGGGATCACATGACCGCATAGAGTGTGCAAGCATGCTGTAAGCCATCGTGACGTGACCCTGTTAGTGTTATGTTCTCATGTTCACTGATTGGAAAAACGAGAACACGTTTATAGTCACTGTGATGTGAGCTCTGGTATGTACTCATGAGTAGTGTCAGTGGTGGCTAGACGGGCCTGCATCCAAGCTCAACGTCATCCAGTGGCTCCTAGATCCCTTGAAGACCTCGTCCTTCCTCCCGACTACATCAGAACCAACAAAGGAGAAACCTTCCTGTTATGGGACTCTACCTACAGCCCTACTCTTCGACGTTCTCTCCTCTTCTAATGTTATCTAATTAGTGTCGCGGTTAAAGGGTAGAAAGGGTAGAACTGTCGCGGTTCAGTCCCTGTCGCGGTAGTGTCTGTTAAGCGGACTGTTCCGCGACAAAGCTTCCTGACAACATCTGTCGCGGAAAATCAAGTGTCGCGGTACAGTCCGTGTCGCGGTACAGTCCGTTTACCCTAAATGCAGGCTAAAAATCCGAATTAAAATTTTTATTTGCTGTAGTATAGTATAGGCGGTCGACTTGGGTGAGTAAGGTTTTGGCTCCTCTATATTTTCAATTGGTTTACAGCTACAATCCAATTTTATGAAGCTGCACTAGTTTTCAACCACTCCTAATCAAACACAGAAAACACCTTATGTAATATGTTATATGTAAGCTAAGTTGTTTCCAGGGCCTAGTGAACGAAGCACTACAATTACTTCCACTTTCCACACTCTACTGGAATAGTGTACTAGAGCCTAGAGGTACATCTAATGTTTACACGCTACACATATTTAGTACCTTGCGTCATACTAGATTTTAAACCCAGCTTGGTTTACTGCAGTCAAAATACAAAATTTCACCTAAAACTAGGCTGTGGCTCATGAGGTCAATAGAAATACTCATGTTCCAAATGTGCTCTTTCAGTTTCTGTAAGGTTGGTGTCTCGACAAGCTCAAACAGGCCATCTTACATCTAATCTAATGATAGTTGACTTAACAGGCCCCTTAAATTCTCCCACTCTACCAGTTTTCATAAGACGGAATTGTAACGATTACAAACTAACCTCAAAAGCGTCCCTAATCTGATTCTCATCGTTGGACATCCAATCTCCAACAAGACTGAGAAACTCATTAAAATCTATTGTTCCCGTAGTATTAATATCAAATTTGGAGATAACATGCATAACTTCCTCGGTACTACATTCGTAACCCAATTCTTCTAGTATCAGCTTCAGTTCGGAACAATCTGGGATAAAAGGCAGGTCACTGCTCAGTCTAACTTCACGGTCATTGATAGCATTCATTAAATTGTTTTGTGAAAATACAATTAAACAATTAAAGAATTTTTAAGAATGTTAAAGAATTTTTGATATCAGATTTGAATCTTCAATAATTAAAACTACAAGAAGAATTTTAAATCAAAAGCCGTGCAGGATATTATGTAACTTTAAAATGTATGATAATCACCTATAGTGTTGTTTCCGTCCTTGTCGTACATGTTGAATATATCTCTGAACATGTTTACCTGAAATATAAAATATATTAGATTGTCGTACATGTTGAATATATCTCTGAACATGTTTACCTGAAATATAAAATATATTAGATTGATTGTCCTTGTCGTACATGTTGAATATATCTCTGAACATGTTTACCTGAAATATAAAATATATTAGATTGATTGTGGCTTGTGGGTTAATGGCGTAAAGTTCGGCTCAAAGTTTGTGGCGTTTTTACTTTTTTTGGATATTTTCTTTTCAAATTTTGTGTGGAATTCGAGGTCACGCCGGCTGTCTTTACAAAATACTATTATGAAAAGAAGTGGCGCATATTGACAGCACCTCACAAGGTTCAGATTCTCACTTGTCACTTTGAAACCATTGTAAAGTCATGAATTTCTGGAAAAATGTTCACATTTTAAACCCGTATATATGTTGTGAAACAAGTCAACTTCTACTTCTAGCCAGGTTTTATATTAAATGATAACTGTAAAAGTACTGCTAATTCCGCAGAAGCATAGGTTTCCGATAGATGATTCCTAAAACCTATAATGATGAATGAAACTTAAAATCATTATCAATACATATTTAGAGTAAGGATATCGGTACAAAATTTACAAGAGTCAAAGTAATGATTGCAGTATTGGTGACAGTTGTTAAGTGCTTATCTACCTCCCAAATCATGCAATCTGAGAAGTTAGTCGGACTTACGACGGACATCCTCTCCACACCAGACACAACTTGGTCAGCAAGTCTGCTCAATGTACATCCCAGAATGTACATCCAACAATGTACATCCAACAATGTACATTCCACAATGTACATTCCGCAATGTACATTCTACAATGTACATTCCACAATGTGTATTCCATAATGTACATCCCATATTGTCTATCCCAGAATGTCTATCCCAGAATGTTCATTCCACAATGTACATCCAAGAATGTATAATCCGGAATGTCTTTCCCAGTATGTCTATCCCAGAATGTACAAACAGTTTTGGCTACGTGGTTATAGAGGGATGCCTTCTATTTTCAAACTAATTGTATTGCTCAAACGGTTTGAAGAACGTAAATTACACGTCAGTGAAAATTTGCGAAATTATCATTGATTACGAGTATAACTGCTAAGTTCTCTTTTTTGACCTCAACTTGTAATATAAATTGACGAAAGTTGGCATTCAAACAAAAGGAAATTACGCGAATGAGTTTTTGCAGGTTGAGAAGTGCGCTGATGTATGCCACACATCAATAAGAACCATTGTAAATTGCCTTTGGTCTGTCCCTGCTAATAAGATTACTGTATGGCAGTATGGGACTTACTTCCTATTATCTTTCTATGAAAAAAAACAAACAATTGTTCTACGGATGTTTGAATTGTACCAACTGAATTCAACTGTAAGGGCCTTTACACTTACACTATATAATGGGGCTCCATGAAGATTCTAGATGTTTAACGGAGACCCTTCTCATTTACCCTTAATCACGGTTTCCCGTTCATTCGGCTGAGTCGACTGAGGAAGATTGCATAGGCAAATAAACTTAGCGCACTCCTCTAGGATTGGCGGATCTGGGAATCGAACCCCCAATCTCCTGCATAGAAATTCGGGGTAGATACCGTTACAGCACAAACCCTTAAAATTATTTGGTAGCTTCATTTTTACTGGATTTAGTCGTACAAGCGTCGGGAGAATTAAAGAGATGGAAATCTAGTGTCTGGCTAAGGAATAACTAAACGGGCGCAATTCTTGTTAAAAACATATATGATCAAAGAGTCAATTTTACCATGGAGTTCAATGAAATTGTGAAAATAAGAAGCTTTCTCCGTGCCAACCAAGGATATTACCAATGTACACTGAAAAAAGTACCTCATTTCTAGACATCTCCACTTCGACATCGTGATAATCGTCAGGAGAGGAGTTCTGCAGGAAGAGAAAGTGACTGTCCCGTAGTTTCAACAACCTGGGAGGGCTCCTCACCAGCTTCATTCTCGCTCCGAGTGTGTGACTGGAGGAAGCAGCTGCACTGGAAGGAGCGCTAGCTGGAGGCTCGTCTAGTTGAATTACTCCGTGACTATCCAGGTCAGCGAGACGGATGAGTGGGGTCTTGGTGGCAGATCTTGTTGGGGTGATGTGGTCGGTACTGTTTGTTGGTGGTCGAGGTGACACCACTCTATTTTCCATGTTCTCTTCTTAACACGTGGTGTCACATGTCTCTTATAGTTTTACTGATGGTCAGGCTGAGTGATCTAAACGATTGATAGAGAAATACACAAGTCGCATACAATAACGAAATTAGGTGATGGCATCTTATGCAACAGTTGCGTTATTTTATAACAGACTGCATACAATAAAAATCACTTGATTGAAGACTGGGTGACTAGTGGCTTTTGGTCCGATAATGAACAAAATCATTTGTTAAATAATACGAAACATGAATCAGGTATGAACTATTGGTTTCTCAATAATTTGCAACTAAGATTTAAGTTATATTGCTGGCAGGGCCATCTAGAAAAACAAATGCAAATAACCAAAACCGATGTTATGATTTTCTACAATGCGACGCTTATTCTTAACCTAAGAACATGTGGCCTAACCCTTAAATTTCCTCATATTCAAAACCCGACCGCAGCTTAATTCTCTGCATTACCACATCATTCCAGGCCGATGGAGCCGCTCATAACGGAACATAACTTAGTAACTTATAATTTTCAAACCATCAGTGATGTGAATATTGGGGTAAATGCGCTCAATTGTGCAGGTCACTTTGAAACTCCCTGACTTGGGGAGCTTCCTTACAAGCGGGCACGTGATCACTTTTATGTTACATAACGTTTTATCATCAGTTGTACTGAATCGATAGAAGCAATAACTGCTAACCAACTTATATACTCCACAGAAAATAGGTCCGCTTTCATTCCGATGATTTACCAATTAGCAGGTCGGGATGTACCGCAGTCTGTGCGAAGCGCATTGTTTCAACGACCCTTCAACATACTGTCGGAGTTACACAAGTGCGACTGTGTATATATAGAAGCGGAATAAGTAGCTCAGTGATTTGCTACATGTCTGCTTGAATGCCGTTGTAGGTCGGCCGTAACCTTTAAGTACACATGGCAACATGATAGCCGCGGCCATGCCTCAATACCAGAGTTCAAAGACGGTAATTTGCTGTGCAAAGATGATCATTACCGGTTCGGCGTTCATTTTTGTGAGCCGGTAATTCCGATGTCGATCATTAACGTCTCCAGAAGAAAGCCGGCTAGTAAAGCATCTGTGTGGTATTAGGAGTATGTTACAGATTACACAAGTTACAACTTCTTAAACTTCTTGGAATTATGGTTGTCTGTCAAGAGCAGGAATGGAGCTAAAGTTTGGTGGACCTATCTGTACCTTGTCTGTAACCTGTCTGTGACCTGTCTGTAATCTGTCTGTAACCTGTCTGTAATCTGTCTGTAATCTGTCTGTAACCTGTCTGTAACCTACCTTTTACCTGTCTGTAATCTGTAATCTGTCTGTAATCTGTCTGTAACCTGTCTGCAACCTTTTACCTGTCTGTAACCTGCCTTTTACCTGTCTGTAAAGTGTAACCTGTCTGTAATCTGTCAGTAACCTGTCTGTAACCTACCTTTTACCTGTCTGTAATCTGTCTGCAACCTGTCTGTAACCTACCTTTTACCTGTCTGTAACCTGTCTGTAATCTGTCTGTAACCTTCTGTAATCTGTCTGTAACCTTCTGTAATCTGTCTGTAACCTTCTGTAATCTGTCTGTAACCTTCTGTAATCTGTCTGTAACCTTCTGTAATTTGTCTGTAACCTGTCTGTTACCTGTATTTAATCTGTCTGTAAGTTTAGAGGTATCTCTGACTCTAGACCGCACAATTACGCTCATGCTTGTTAAATAACTTCTAGGCAAGATTGTATTTTAGTACACCATCATAGTATGAACATTTTTTACTGACGACTGTGAAAGTCTGTTGGGGCATGAGAGAGCATATAAGAGTTCGTAAATGGTATTAAAATTCCAAATTGGGTTGATCCTAGAAGCCTCGAGGCCATAAGTCCTATAGATAGAATTTTATGTACGAGAAGTAGGCAAGATATTATATTATCTTGTCAATTATGACGGCAATTGCAGAAAAAAATGAGAGAAGACCTTGTAAAACCTCTTATCTTGACAGTTATGACGGCAACTTTTGGATGGTGCGTATGTGGATCTTACTCTGCAGTGTGCATGTAAAGATAAAATATTCTACTGGAAAAAGGAAATTTACTTTTAGCTAAAATAACCCGCAAACAAGCAACCTTGATTGATCAAAATAAACCACTGGTTACCAGATAGTTAGATCATCAAGGTGCCGCTCCCAGAGAAGACCCTCACTTAGAACGAGTGATTTGCCTATCGTTACCGTAGCAACCCTTCCAGAAACTTGCGCTGTTAATTCTACTTGCTCGGCTGGTCCTATACACGTGACCAAACATGTGACCAAGTTCTTGGGGCTGATCAAGTTGAACGTGACGTCGGTTAAAGTTTAACCTCCTCAATATCACGTATTATATTGAGTTGGTTAAGTTTATTTGTTATGATTACCCAGGTTCTTGTTGCCCCTCTAATGTGATTGATCATTTCACTCAGATTATTCAGGGAATCTTTACGTCACGGCCAATCATGAAAATTGGCGAGATATAGATACCGTGTAATCAGTGAAAGTGGAACTGGTAACTTGGTAGTATTATGAAGGGATCTTCATCTAATGACATCGAATTTTACGAGCACTTGTTCTATAATAACTTAAGGACGTAAATTACGAGGCAGCTACTCAATTACGAAGTATAAGTTCCAACTTGCTTACATTAGTTCTAGGAAACTTCCAACTTACCTACCTCAGTTCAAGGAAATTTCCGGCAGAAGGTAAGGATTTAACGATCCTAATTAGCGACCTAGGTCAGAACTTCTCTGCTAAGGACAGCAGGTATATCCGACAACGGCCAAGCACCAACGTGAGCAGTGACGACGCAGAAAAAGCTGACGTCATATCAATCATGTCCAAACTTTCCCGGGATATCAAAATTTACTCCATAAAAGATTTTCAAGAATCCAGGACATCAGTCACTCACTTCAAAGTTCGAAAATTGTGGCGAGTGGTTCCTAACATCTTTTTCTTCAGACTGGTCCGGTCCCATTCCTGCAGGGACCTGTTTCACTCCGGCAGGTGTCCGGTGTCCTACATTCCTCCACTTCCAAGTTTGGGCATGTCATAAACTAAAACAAGGCAACGTTTCCACGCGTATCAAGTTCAAACGAAGGGAACTCGGTTTAAACAACCTATATAGAGGCAGCTATCTGAAATCCGACGTTGATTCTTGAAAGTCCGGAGTATCATTGTACGGCGTAGTGATGACAAGTTCAACACAGTTTTTTAAAATTCCGCCTCATTTCCAAATCCAGTTGTTGACAGAGACTTTGATGTGATGCCCATGTACTTCAGCTTCTGATTGTGTCGCTGGTTTGTGTGAAAGAAAATCAAATTCTTCTCCGGATCTCACCCGTAATTCGTCGACAGAAGGATAGGAAAATTCAACGTCTCGAAATCTCATCGCTGGCCAGCTTTTGAAAAGCAAAGAGTCTGGCACTATTCATTGTTCACTAAGTTGCACTTGGAAAATATAATGATTGTCAATGGTGTGAAGGGAGGAGTTTACAATTATAGAATTAGTAGGGCAAGAAAAAAATGATTGTGGCGCTTTTCCGTGCGTCTTCTAGTTCGAAATCCATCAGTGCAATCCACCGCTCCAGTTCGCCCTTATACAAGACTCTATGACCTTAGGCCAAGGCTTAGAATTTGGATTTCTTAGTAGTGCCCATTATATTGCGCAACTCACTAGCACCTGCACCTATTCGCTCAAACTGTCGGTCCGGTGTTGTCATGTGAATAATAACGTCCTTTAATAACCTAGATTCTATCTATAGAACCTAGGTAACAGAAATCTGTTACCAGCAAATGTTAGGTTGATCAACGTTTGGTCTAATCCTGTGAGACGGCTGACAGTCATTCCAGGCCGTATTGCTAACTTGGTATAGCCCTCTAAAAGCCTATAAAAGGTTATTTGTACAATACTGTCAATACTATACGTAGAATGAACCTTCGCTACGAATATCAATTTAAAGTGTTAGAATAAACGACTACGTTAAATGAACCCACGCTACGAATATCAATCAAACCAAGAAAGACAAAACAAAAAACTGAACTACAAAAACCTGCGTGTCAGTAAGACTCATCATGTCGAAGTTTGCGTCGTATTCGCTCTTGACAGACTCGGTTGGGGACAGTACCTCCTGATCTGAGTTTACCACCAGGGCGTACATCCCGATATCTTCCTGCTTCTTCCTCCCCATCTCTTCCTCCCTCTTCCTTGTCTTACTCATGTTGTACGGTTGTGGGAGTTGTCATGGTAACGGCTGATTTGTTTCTTGTTCCTAGTGCAACCAGCGCAATGTCAATTTGTTTATACAGGTCACGCGTAGTTGCTAAAAGAATAAAACTATGGACGGCATAAAAAATTGACGATACAAAAAGTTGAAATATAAGGCAGTAAATTTTAGGGTTTTATTTCGATAGAGTAGTTGAATCTATAATTCCTTGTATCGAACTACGGCACTGCTTATCTATTTAATCCTTCCCACCCTTCTAATGTTACAAAAAAATTGTCATGAGCAGTATTTCAATTTTTTAGAACAATGGGCAGATGATCTCTCAATCTGATTTAAAGGCTAAAATTAACTTGGACGAATGATACAAACTTAGAATAGAGCATTTCGGCGAAAACCTTAAGTCAAAGACCTAAAATGCCATTTTAAGAGGATTACTGTTCAGCCGGTGTACAAGGACATGAGCTTAAATATGCCTAATGATAGAACTTAAAGTTAAAACTGGGTGTTTAGGAAAAAAGAGATTAAGTCAATGAGTTAGAAGACTGATTTTAACTTAGAATAAAAAGGATCGACAAAATACTAACGTCCTAACGACTGAAACTGCAAGTTCAGTAGGATTACAAAGTTGTGGTTGAAAGCAATGTGCTCAAGTTTGCATAACTTTCATGTTCAAAAACTAAGTTCAAAGAAAAATTACTGAATTCAATAAACATAAAGATAAAGAAGAGTCTTTGAGTGAAGGATCACAAAAATTTATCAATGAGAAGTTAGATGTGACCCCTCACTTTCGAGCAACTCCGCCCTATAACCATAAGTATATACTATACTTATCCAACAGCATGTACGTATTCCTCATCAGGTCTTGTTGCCAGTCCAGTCACGCACAAGACTCAGTCTCTAATGATGATTATTCTATTAATTTCCGGATAATTGTTTCGTTTGGTACTCCAACACGAATCGAGATATGCTGGCCAGGAGTCTATTATATTCGCATGGTACGCCGATTTAATAGTGTCGCGTTCAATGTTCAAACTCAACGTCGAGGCTTGGAACTACAGTTTTTTGTCAGCCTCGACCCTCGACTCATGATACAAAGATAATCTTACCCAAATAATAACGCCAATCAATCTGAATCAATATAATACAATATCTTCAATGTAGAACTTGGCCTCCAACAGGAAACTGAAACTGTGACGTGCCGTACACTCGATATACTTGTCTTCCTAAATCCTAGTTTGTACGATTGTCTAAGATAAATGGTTGACATTGCCATGAGACATCGAGCTGCTCATGTACTTTATCATACAGAAGTACAGATGTATCGGAAACGGTTAACGTGTAGGACAGGCAGTAAACTTCGCAGCAAGCTTCACAGTTAACAGCCGGTAAAAACTTCATGGTTCGGTTATAGTGTTCGTTGTCAATCCTCATTGTATAAATCAGGCGCAAAACGCAAAGCGTGCCTTTACGAGATTATATCCGTCTACCGTTCTAACAAAACTTTATCTGCGTGAGTCGGGTATCACCGCGACAAAGCGTGCCTCCAGCCAGAAAAGACACGTGGTTTTAAGATTTCTTGAAATTTCTCGTTTAAATGCTGGTCTAACTTTTCTTCTAGCTCAAGAAAAGGGGTCACTTAGGTAGTCACGTGATATTTTTTTCGGTTTAAAATGGTGTTCCGGTCAACACGCTATTTCAATTAGCTTAGTCCGTGGAACTAAGAAGGAAAATATTCTTCGTATCTAGTACTCATACTGATTTCTAATGAAAGTCTTACTCCTATTTGCTACAACGGCAGCAGATCAAAAAATGAGTTTATTTTCTTGCGACAAAGCCTTTAACAAACTAAGAACTTTTTTCGATTAATCAATAAGTAAATAAACAATAATAAGGCATGAGTTACATTTATATCTGAATAACTATATAATAAACATATGGTGTAAGATAAGAAGACCTATCATTTAGAGAGGAAGCAAAAAAAAGACCCAGTACCCACATTGATAAATAGCATGGGATTGGGACGCAGAGTTCTTATTCATTGTTTGGAATCTATCTAAAGAAATTCAAACAATATGCAAAAATATTGTTACAACTTTGACAATCTTTTTTATTACTTACGATCTCTAAGGTGAACACAAGTGGATGGCCGAGGGCGGGACAAAACAAAAAGCTTCGGAATGTTAATGAGATTGACATTACAATAATTTGAAGTGATACTGATATTCTGGTTCCGAATAAAAGAATGTATATCAAATTGCTTCTCAATTTCTTGTGTTAGATAGCTGACACGAATTTCATGCGGATCAAATGAAACTGACATAACACGCACCTTTCTCGACTTTTTACAAAACAAAAACTAATCAGCACATTTGCCACGACGTTACAGAATGGTAAATACCGACCTCTCAAAAATCAACAGTACTGATATGTACCATGTTTATTTATTGAAAGATAAAACTAAAGACTAAAGCATTCCAATTATAATTTAGAAATTCAAGCGGACTTTTTTCAATCGATGCGCTCCTTTTTTCAACTGATAAGGTTACACTCCTTTGAATCTATAAATCTAGCATCAATCGTCAAGAATAAGTTTACGATCTTCGTTCAGAAAAATATAGTATTTTTCCTACTAATAGCTTAAACAAAAATCTAAGAGTTAGACGTTTATTACTGCTAGTTCAATTTTTTCAGTTGCAAATTTCACGTGAAAAAGCCCAAAAGCAAAACAATGCAATGTCAATTATATTTGCTAATCATATACAACAAAAACTATTTCATGATTTCAGAGGTCGCGGTCAGCACCTATTATGAAAGAAAGAAAAGAACAAGACTGGCATTAATATTAAATAATGATGAAATGTAAACGTGAATCTCAGTAAACTATAGGAAATTATAGATAAGTTTCAGACACACTTGTTTCTGCGTGTCGATTTTATTGACTACTAGCACAGAGACGGCGTGTATCTGTATGTACATGAATGGCGGCTATGTCAGAGCCAAGGAACCAGACGCCAAGCTCACGACAAAGGAAACAGATGATATGTTGGAGTAAACAGGCATTACAGTGCGGCATGAGCAACATAAATCTTGGCAACTAACCATAGGCGATCATGCTCTTATTTTAATTGTATTTGTTACAAAGTACTTGTAGGTCCACGACAACTAATTTGTCTAATTTTAGAGTTCTGACAAAACAACATCATCGGACGTAAAGACTGAGATAGGCATCTCCATTTGCTGTAATGTTGGTAGTCTTACAGCGACGTGATTCATTTTGTCAAATATACTTCGTCGGTGAAAGTATGAAATCAAATTATATTTCTTCCCCCTCCAGTAGCAATGATAAGAAATAGAGAAGTTGTGTTGAAAATTTTGTTACAATTTTATGGTAATTGGTAGCAAAAATGGTAGCAAAAATTCAAATTCAAGAAAGCATTCGATATGTAAGCGGAAATAGGTATACTACATCGCATAACATAGCATAAGTTAAACAATATTACTAAACATGCTATGCTAACATATCATAACAATCAATAATTTCATTGTTCCGCTGGCTTGAAATAATCTCAAAAACAATTTTGACAACTAGCTCACAAAGGTGCTTTGCACGTGTTAAAGCTCTTTGCGCGTGCGATACGGAACTTAGGATTTGTTAAGTATTCCAAACATCAAATTAATCATTATCATCGGACGATTCGTGTCTAGAATTTCTTAAATAGGTTCGTGAAAACAGCAGGTTATCAGCCAACAAGAAATTAAGCGATAAAATGCAGGAAGCGTTTAGACATATTCCACTAAACTCACAAACAGAGCTCTAATATAATGGTTATGTTGTGGTTAGAAAAGTGAACATATCCGTACACATAATATACCACGTTCCCATCCAATAGAAAGTATCGAGAACATTACGTATTTTTGTGACGTTGCATTGTGCTCGTAAAGCGATCTAGGTGTGTGTGTGTGTAAACCAAGCAGGTGAGAGCAATGTGGACAGCCTGCATGTTCCCAGTATAATTGAACTAAATTTATACTTTTGAGACTGACATGGTGGCGGTTTTATATCTGTTTTGTTTTGAGTAACGCATATGTTTATCTATTAAGAATCTTCAGATGGGAAAATTTGATGATTAATTACATTTAACTTCAAAAATATGTGAAAAAAGACAAAATCTATGACAAGTCTTGAATTCTTACGGCAAACTAACACATCATTATCAAAAGCACAATTAGTAGAAAGAATAAAATAATTATTATCAACTTTAAGTTAGATCACAGATCACTCCAATAACAACTTGTGTCCCTTGTCCGAGTCTACTCAGAGAAAACAAGAAATTTTGTACAATTAGACTCCAATAAGTGAAATACTAGCGATCATGTGTCCGTTCATCGGTATGTTGAAGAACAATTAAAATATTAAAATGTTACATTGTAACAACACTACCAGGGGCTTCGTATGGGTATGTTGAAAAGTCAAGAAGCAAAAAACTAATAATGAACTAGAAACTAAAATTCTCATGGATCAGAATAGGATATATTCAGCTTAAGCAAGTCTAAAAAAGAAGTGTAACCTCAATGGATGTGCAATTTCGAGGTTATTGAGGAATGCTAGAAGAGTAGAACAGAGATTGCATGTAAATGAAATAGATACCTCTATCAGAGGCCTTAAGTAGAATAAACTTGATCTTTGAGCTCTGTCGGTAACTCAATTTGATCACAATTGTGGTAGTGTCAATTGGACAGGTTATTTGATTTGTCTGTTCACTCTATTACTATTAGTAAACTGACCTGAATCTAGCCACCAGAATGTGAATATCCACTTATAAAACGTCAATAGTACACGACAAGAGCCTCTTCAACACTCCCTAAACTTAAAATATTTCCAGACAACAAGGTCTATAATGTTACAAGATATGCACGACGCTCCACCACATTGCATCACGTTGCGGGTCGCAGCTGTGAGATTGAGAAGCACTTGCAGACATAAATGATATATTTTAACTACAACTAAAAGCCCAGAAAGGTGGCGACAATTTAACAAATTTTACCTCTTCAGACGAGATAACAAGATCGATCTGTTCTCCCCAAGTTTCTCTGTGACCGGGGACGTCCAACTCTAAAGATATGCAGGAGGCGAAACTGAGGAAATCCGAGTCGCTTTCATCATCGGGGTCGTTTGCGGGGAATTCAAACCACTGAAATGAAAAGTTTAAAACCCCCGCGATATTGACGTATTATACTAAAGTTTCTACCAGTACCAAGGCAAACCAGAGAGCTCCGAGTCCAATGCCTTTGATTTGACAATTTAAATTTCTAATTCTAATTTAAGTCATTTAAGTTTAACCGAAAGTAGAAACTCAAACACTCTGAAATTTTGTAAATTTATTTAAAAAGGTGACACTGGAACTACAATAATATGAAAGATTTACATTTTGTCCTTGAAGTTGAAAAGCAGTTCCACAAACAAACTTTGTCAACGTTTTGATTTTTTCAATGCAAAATAACATGAAGATTTCAACCAAGCTAAAATCTAATTCAGAGGCATTGTCGCATTAAAAAAACGTCGAACTTACTCTCTCTAAATAACTTCGTCTAAGGTAATGGTGTAATGTTGGAAGTGGATGCGACACTTAATCGCTAATTAGCCATCAATAAAAGATACCTATTCGTGGAGACGTACCGGTAGTTGACAAATTCAAGCAAGGTACGGCCAGCGCTGAAGACTAATAACATCGATAAGTTTCAGTCAAATAATTAAGAACATTACAAATTTTAGTAAAATCTTTGCAACAATCGTACCTAGATTCAGAGGTCTATCTTACTTGAATATTTCACTTTTTATGCAAAGTGCATGCTATATGCGATATGTCCTTTGTCATTCTGAAGTTCCACAATCTCTCCGATAAAAGGGTTCGCTTCACTACGATAGCACCGTGAATTCTCGGATGTAAAGATTGTTGACTCTGCAAGGTACTCCGTAAGGTAGTCATATAAAGAAATAAAATTGAGCTGAATCGGAAACAATGTAATAGAGAACGGCATTTCTAGGGAGGTGTATCAAATTCTAAACCTTATTTCTTTAGATGTATTATTGAATATTGTATTGCTCCTACCCTTAGAAGGTTGTTGGGGTCAACCTATGTTTCATTAGATCGTCTGAGAGTATTTAAATAACGAGAACTACAACATGGTCCATAAATGTTAAGAAAAGAGGTTTAAAATTTAATTCTTCGAGAATTTGAGATACCTCCTAGACATACCTTTCTCTATTTTGATTATAAAGAACACTCTGGAAGTATTGGCTTAGGCCGGAGGCGCTTAGCGTAATCACGGTAATTTCTGGAAGTGGAATCAATAGGTAACTACTTCAAGTGGAACCAAATTAGCATTTCCAATTCATCAAAGACAATGATCAACAGTCATAACCGACCGGTTATACGGTTGAATCAGTAATTTTACACTGGCATTGTATTTGCGAAATAAAACAGCCGTTTATTTTACTCTTAACTTCAACCAGATTTGAACAAACAAACACATCAAAGCACCGTAACTCGTTAGAAATGCAAGGGGTCCAGAATTGTGCCAAATTTGGAAATTTTAAATGATGGCTTTACAGAGATTATCTTTAAGAATGGAATATCTTATAAAATCATCGCTGCAGTGTTACCTAACTTCTTCAAGATTCTATTTTTTGCAGTTCCAATGAGGGATTGGAGCGATTTTAGATTTTACAGGTTTGTTCTCTTCAAGGTTGCTTCTGGACCGCCGAGCGTGCAGTTTACAAACAAAACAATCATTAAACAAAACAAGCAGTTTAAGTTAAATAAAGGCAGCCCTAGCTTTTAAAAATGTAACAGCAAACGTGTACAATTTATACTTAACTAAGTACAATTGGTCATTGCATTAGTATTACTATAGGCTCATCCTCTCAATTAAAATCACGCAGCAAACTATTAGTTATATAAGGTTGTATAGTATTAGTTAACAATTATAAATATTTCCCAAACATAGTGGTCAAATAAATTTAGAAAAATCTATACTTCAACTTAAATGTTCAATACCACCATAGCGCTCATTTGCAAATTTTACCATTCTTAGCGTTCTCATATGTGGCCATGTTAGGCCTACGAGGAATAGCAGTCGTGTTCACAATATTCCCCCTTCCCCGTCCTCGACCCATAGCAACTGTGGGACTATCCTGAGTTTGTGAGTTTGTTTGGGCCCGGGCCCGGCTACGGCCCTTGGAGGGACGAGAAGCTGCATTGTCACTTGTAACAAACCCTCCTGAGTGGGAGGGAGGGGATAACGATCTGACTGTACTGGGTGAGAAGGAGTTTACTGAGTTTGTGCTGGTAGGAGATCTGTCGTAGGTAAAGGTTTCTTTCTGGGGGATGTAAGGACGTCTGAGAGAGGAAGATGGTCCGGCTTCAAAGGAGTTGGCCTGAGCACCAGCTCCCATGGCAAAGGAGTTACCGGGTAATTGTTCGGAGAAGTGGCTAGCAGCGGTGGCAAAACTGTTCGATGAGCTGAGGGAGTTGGCGCGAGAACCGATACTAAAATTGCTGACCTGACTGAGGACTTCGGGAGATTCAACGCTTTGTTTTTGTTTGCTAAAACTCATCGGTCTTCGAGGGGGGTCCACGTATCTCTTGTGCTGGTACGACCCGATCGAGAAACTTGAAGCGACAGACATGGTGTCGTCCAGCTCCTGGTCTCTGTCTCCGGCGACTGAGGAAACAACGCTGTAGGTGGAAGCGGCTCGAGACGCTGCGCAACTGTTGTCGAACCCCATCGGGTAGTGGTGACCCTCTACGATGGTATACTCGTAATAGTCGAACATAATTTCTGAGAAAAAGTAGAAGTATTTGCGGACGTTGCCGATGGCACAGGCTACTTTGTCTGTTTGACAGTGAAAATCACACCGATTTCCCTGGACAAAATCGAACTTTGTTTCAAAGAGAAGTCGCCTGATCTGGGCAAAAGTTGGTGGAGTATTTTTGGTGTATTTTACAAGCTCTTCAATAAGACTTTCAAGTTCCATCACTCTTGGTTTGAACTCTTGTTCCACCCTTAACCCCAACCAAGCAAGACAACTTTCAACTTTCTTAGCCTCGCTTGACCGAGCGAAAATGAGAGGAGTTTTGGGATTGTTGGTGCGCATTAGGTTTACAAGTTTGCTCACATCACCCTCGTAATCGCTACTCGCTAAAGGGAAGTCTTTTGGTTTTATCTCATGTTCCAACTCACAGCGTTCCAGAGCCTCTGCAAAGTGACCCGGTCTGAAGCAAAATGTACGTTAATAATTAGTGTTAGTCATTGTATTTACATTGATTTAGAAAAGTATTTAGTTAAAATAAATGCTGAAACAGGAACAGACAAGAAATTTGGATATAAGTTCAGAATTAGAATTTCAGCTTCTAGAAGGATATACAATAAAACTATCCGCACCTCAGAGGACCAGGGTCAGGGAAGAAGTGGTAGTACCCTAAAATTCCGTCTCTGATAGAACATTTAACGACGGCAATCTCGCATGGTACACATTCACCATCAAGATAGTCAACTATCGACAGAGCATCAATAACGCAGAACTCTTTGTCTATTACTTCCTCGCACCGTTCGATCTCCTCGCGAACCAGCTGAGTTTTACAAGATTGGGTAAGTCGTAAAGGAGATGGCAATAATCATAGATAGATATGTCCTATGATCATGGCGATTATAATGATCAATTCATTCAATTGATCACATAACACAATGATAAAATAATTATATCATAATAAAACTTCAAACACTTCTCAAAATCAATTAGTGTCAAGAGACAAAAGTGACTGCACCAATGACCAAGAGACCGACTGAGCAACAGCAAGAAACTCACTCTTCTCTCCCGTTCTCGCCGACTAGTCTCCGCTTTCTCTGCCTGGGTCCTCTCGGAAATGTACTTCCGGTTACAGTCCATCCGGAGTGAAGGATCTCCGGGAGAGGACAACTTCTTACCCTGCTGTCTGGCATGTTCCTCCTTCGCTTTCTGGTTCCACATCTTCTTTTCGTCCGGAGTTAGTTTCCTCCATAATGGATCACAGAGTTGTACCAGCATCTGGGGACCTGACGAAAAGGGAAATTTAGCTCTAGTTGGTTCTCTCGCGACTAGGATTGAAATAAGCTTCTCTCAGTTGTGACCAATTAACTAAATACTAATAGAGCAATTAATTCCCGGCAGGACATGTCCAGGCATGCCGTTCCACATGTGGTACAAAATTATGAAGTTTACACGCGCGCAATTGTGACGCGCAAAAGAAGTACTCCAAAAAGATATATTCGCGCCTTGCTGCTCGTCGTCCTAAAGGCGTGACCACGGTTGGCTGTCAGGTATACTGACAAACAGTGAAACGAAATGGAAGTCCAGTACGTGACTTAAACGTGATTACAGACTGCAATCTCATGTGTTAAAACTCGCATGATTTATATTCAAAATTACACTGTAATTATCAGTTATCAGGCAGTCATGACTCCAGCTGCAGAGTCGTACAGAAGGTCAAGGAAGATAATTATAGCAGTATGGGGGTAATTATTAAATTATGTGCAACATGTTTTATGCACAAACAACACTGCACCAGCAACTGTGAGTACAAACTGGATCAAACTTTTGTTTCGGCTTTAACGATTTATATCAAAAGCCGGTTTAGGGAAATCCTCCAAAATCGGCAGGCGGCCGAATATTGTTAGTGAGTAGTTAAAGTAAATCCTGTTAGCTTCCCAATTATGTATGTAATCTATACAGTAATAGTTCTTGAAATTGAACACGCCCGAACATCACCCGACTTTCAGCCAATCATTGCAAAATGAAAGTGTTTAAAATTTCGAGCTGTAGACTGTCAAGCATACTATACGATCTCCAATATTGGAGCTGTTTACATAATTTGTTTACATGCTACATTGGCACAGACAGCTTGTTATTTATTGAGATCGGCAATGTCTCTAGCTTTTAAAGACTGTGCTTATTTTCCACTCTTTCAGATTAAACACATTAAAGCCCATTTCGTCTACACTTACTGAGAAACATGAGGGTTATCCGACGAGGAAATTGCATCAGGAATAGTATCGAGATAGTTAAGTAGCTCAGTAAAATTATTAGGTAATTAACTTAGGCTATTTGGATGTCACCCAATAAGTGCAAGAAACCAATTAGTACACGACAGGGATAGCTAAAGAAAGTGCTGGTGAAAAAGAGATAAAACAAACCTCTGATATCGTACTGGGAAGCGAGTTTTGGACGCTGAGAGTTGGCAAAACAAATAAATCCGTTCGGTTTGTTTTTCTGGTTGTTCTTCTTGTTCCTGTTTCCCATTTTGGGCAGGGGCTGTACTTGCTCGCCCGGTAATGATATCTCCATCCCTCTTCCTAATTCCAGATACGTATCTTTAGTTAACCTTGATGCCGGTTATATTTCACGGCCATCACTCTTTGCTCTTTCCAGTTCAAAGTCAAATTGTTTGATAAGATACCGGATAAATACAGTGATAAAGTATACGCAGGTCACGGCGGATTTTGGCATTCATTGAGATTTTTAAAACATCTATTAAGGAAATTTTACATTTTCTAACGCAAATGCAATGAAACACTGTATAATATGTCAAATTAAAAGCTAATAAAACTATATTAAAGATTGATTAATTAACTCAGCTAAACTAAAAGACAGATAGCAAAACATAAAGATGAGTTCGTGTTACTTAATTTGGCCCCAAACTCCTACCTAAACCTTTTCTAAACCTCATTCCCGCATAATTCTTACAAGAAAAACTTTACACATCCAAGTTAGCCACTTCAATCATCAAGTTCGATAAATATCATACACTGCACAAGTCATTTTGATCACACTACATTTTATTTACACTAATAATTAAATGCTTAAATTTTTGTTAAAAGCTGAAAGATCAGTAAATTACTTAATTCACATAAATTTTGGTCGATTTTTCGATGAAGGATGATAAAAATTTTAAAAAATGATGAACGTCAAAACTCTTCCATAGAACGCCCACAATTTTACAATCGATAAAAACTAACAACTACAGAGAAGTATTACAGCAGTCTTTGACAGAAGAATAGGATTTAGATTGATTGAAATTTCAGCAGAGTTAACATAACAACAGATTTAACATGATAACGAAGAATTTACTAGCCACGAGGTACTGCAACAATAGGTATGCACAAAACTACACCATTCACAATAAATCTACTAATCATAATATAATAATACATTTGTCTTTTCAGGTAGTTCCCAAGACACATGGTCCTCTTTAACGACGACCACGTTTCTTCACAGACTTGTTTCCCACATGTTCCCCACCAGAAGACCCCTCCGAAGAAATGCTCTCATTCAGCACGCGCGCACTTCTGCTTGGTAGCGGCGCAACAACAAACCCAGATGGTACAGTGCGGTACTTAGGTACTGGGTCAAACCCGGGTGGGTGAGAATTGTGGGATGCAGACTCAGTAGTAGAGAATGCTTGTAGGAATGCAGGGTGTGGTTCGGCACTGTACCCTGCCGAGGGACCAGGAGTAAAGTTTGTCAGATTTAGAGCTGAATTCGACGCCGACGCTAATGCAAGTGCAACTTTCATAGCATCTGAAGTTTCGAGTCCAGCTGATGCTGAGTAAGCGAGTCCAGCGGATGTTGAGTTAGCGAGTCCAGCTGATGCTGAGTAAGCGAGTCCAGCGGATGTTGAGTTAGCGAGTCCAGCGGATGTTGAGTTAGCGAGTCCAGCGGATGTTGAGTTAGCGAGTCCAGCGGATGTTGAGTTAGCGAGTCCAGCTGTAGTTGAGTTAGCGAGTCCAGCGGATGTTGAGTTAGCGAGTCCAGTTGATGTTGAGTTAGCGAGTCCAGTTGATGCTGAGTAAGCGGGTCCAGCTGATGTAGAGTTAGCGAGTCCAGCTGTTGTTGAGTTAGCGAGTCCAGCTGCGATCACAGGGGACGTACTTGTGCCAGATCTTTCCACTCTTTGTTGCGTTCCCAATGAGCCTTTTTTGAGAGTGTCGTAAGTCTTCGTGGAGTCTTCAAAGACTTCTTTTTTTCTGTTGTTGAAAGAAAGGGGTCTTCTCGGAAATTGTCCTTCTTCAGGAGTCGATCGTAAACCATTGACGTTGTTTGAAGGCCCGGTTGGAACTGGGCCACTGGACAAAGGCAAATTGGTGACTCCTGAAGAAGGCAGAGAAGAAAATTCCGGTTTGTTGCTGGAACAATCTTTCCTGGCCGAGAAACTTCTTCCCGGTCTCCGAGGAGGGGCAGGTACTTCAGGTATGCTTTCTTGTGTGCTCACTTCAGGTGGAGGAGGTAGAGAGGTGGGTTGGGAAGATATATCCTGCTGTCTCTCTGACGAGGAGGAGCTAGATCGGGTAGGGAAACTGTCCTCACTCTGAGAAACTTTGAAGAAGTCAGGAGATAGTAGTCCTAGAGGGTTGTCTTTCTTGCTGGAGGTGTTTGTGGTCCTACTGCTAGAAGTTGTGGTGGTGGACCCTGAATTTCCTGAGGTGGTGCTGTTTGGAGATCTTCGAAATCTTCCTCGACCTTTAGGCCGTACAGAAGTGGATACTGAACTTCCTGGAGGTGACAAGTGGGCTGGAAGAGAGGAGGATGAAGAAGAAGAAGAAGAAGAGTACCCGCTGGAATGTACACTCTCCTCTCCGGAACGCGGGAAGTTCCTTCCTGATTTAGGACGATCGTACATCTCCATCCCTCTCGTTTGTGGAGCGAGGAGTGGTGGAGACACGGACATCACTGTCTGAGAATTTCCCCTGCAGTCGTTCATAGGGGGAGACAGACAGTCTGAAATTGTCTTTAGATACTTCATCACATTCTTTCTAGCACATCCGGGCTTGTTCCAAGCGTTCTCCACTGTGTTGTGGTACTCGCACCTGCCGAAATATTTGTAAATTTGTGAGAACTTAGTTAGTTATTTAGCTTCTAAAGTTTTTTAAGCGTTTGAATTGGTTGTACTTTTGTAAAAAAACTGAATTGATGAAATCCTGGATAAGGGATAATCATAAAATTTGTCTTTGTACAATGCTTTTAAACATCTAAGCTCATTTAACTCTACGTGTAGTGGACAACTAGAAACTGAAGTCTGAATATTAGTGAAAGGTTCAATTGTTTACCTAAACTGGGGATTAAGATCGTCAGCAGACCGAGTGAGAAGGGTTGTAAACTGAGAAAACGTAGGGACTCCACCTTCAGGGACCTGTAATGTATGCGGGTATACATTTGTGGGGTATACATTTGTGGGGTATACATTTGCGTGGTATACATTTGCGTGGTATACATTTGTGGGGTATACATTTGTGGGTACACATTTGTGGGGTATACATTTGTGGGGTATACATTTGTGGGTATACATTTGTGGGGTATACATTTGTGGGGTATACCGTATAGTCAGTCTAGCACAGTTATACTTTCGTGGAGTAAACTCTGTTATTCACACAGTCGCATTGTCGCAACTCATACATTTCTGAAGCACTACATAAAGTAGCACATTCCTTAGATATGTAAATTGTAAATTTATAGCCACAGTGTTTGCATGTATTCATAAGTAACATACACGGTTAAATATCCCATATAGAGAATGGACCTAGTGCTTTGTAGTGTGCGTGTGTGCGAAATAAAGAGCTCTCGCTCCTGGCATAAATCGCCAAAGCTGCAATGTGATACTTCTAATTAACAAGTTAGTGTTTGGCCTTCACACACTTTATTACATGAACATCTCAATCTGACGATTATGCATTATCTCACCTATCGTAATTCATTGTAATGTAAACTGTAGTAAATCACACTAAAACTCACATCACACGTATTGATAAAGCTACGAGATCGAATTATCTAGTAAAGTAACAGGGATCTTGTGTACCGTACTCCACTCGGCAAGTCAAGTGTCATTACATGCGTCATTAACTTTCAGTCACGTGTAGAATTATCAATAGTTGACGATGATCTCATACTTAAGCCTTAACATTTTCCTTGGATTCAAGTATCAACCCCAGCAGCACAGACTAGATATCTCATCAAAGCAGTTATCTGATCTATACTTGACGATGATCTAATGTAACCTTCACATTCAAGTGTAGACTCGAATGTACAGCCTGTAAAGATGGTAAGACTACTACTCACCCGGCTAATTTGGTGTAGACGCGACATGGTCAGAATCAGAAAATCTTCGATTGTTATCACCTGAGGGAACAGTTAAATAACGTCAGAATCGGCCGAGATATTTGTACCTAAAAATAGACCTAAACAAGCTAGCCAATGAAAATTCAGAATGCACGAGACCTTTCGGCTCATACTGGATCGATGGAGCGTAATTCAACACCTTAACATATATCATAGAAGAAAGTTGAATGTAGTGGATAATTATTCAGACTTGCGGGAGAAATTTCTAGATATTGAAGGACACGCATATGTATGGGTTTTCTTTAAATCTTAAAACTACTAAAGTACATAAATCAACTAGTATAGGTCTTAATATTTCTGTCCTAGGATGTCCTAACTCCTAACACATTACTGAGAACGAAAACTGATCTGCGCGGCGGCCCCTTAGTTACATTTCAAATAACCAATTACAATTCAAATAACCATCACAATTCAAATAACCATCAGTACTAGTTCTGTAGTCTTCAGATGATTCTTGATTTATCAAGATCAATTAACGGATCACAATGAAATGAACCACTAAAAAGTAGTTGAAATCTGTCACGTGACTTACCCCAATGTTGTTGAGCTGTTGTCCATCAGGGACGGTGTCCTGCAGCCAGTACCAGGACCCCAGCACTCTGCTCAAATCTTCAGATCTACTCAGCAGCAAGGTGCAGCCCTCTACCTCACTCTTCAGCTGCAGAGAAAATCTCGTTATTTCTTCGTCGTATATTTTGTATTGTAGGTAAACTTAATCATTACTGTGGCTCACATATTCAGGATATTGCGTGGTGCATGGCATGATACGAGTAAAGACATCATTGCGTGCAGGTCGCGCGTGATCGGCAATTAAAATTTAGATCCATTTTCATATTGCTAACAATTATATCCATTGCACATCCTCCGAAATGCAACGCTGTGCTATCTTAAAACATGTGGTTACATTTCGGTTACGTCAGTGTCTTGTTGCTCAACTTATAATAAATTTAGAAAGTATCTTTCACATTTAGAAAGTATCTTTCACATTTACAACTTAACAAGCTAGGCTGAGAGCCAACTTTAGTGACAGCGTGTATCGTGAGCTGTGAATCAAGCAAAAAGGACCGATCAGGCGATAGCATACGTGGCGTATCTTTATTGTGCGAGACAAATAAACCTCTAAAATATATTAAGCTATTTGATCATCGCATAAATTTAGTGTAACACGAAATATGATTAAGATTCAATGTTTTGCACAGGTGTGCATTGTCGGCATTCGATTGATAATGTAATCATAATTGCTTATAATTATAACTCTTTGAGTGCTGACAATGTGTGGCACCGCACATCGTCCGAGACGCAACGAGGGGCTATCTTTAAACATGTGGTGACTTATCGGTTACATCAGCGTCTTTGCTAGCTCAAATTATGATAAATTTAGAAATTCAAGAACCCTTCACATTTACAACTTAACAACCTGAGAGCCAACTTTAGTGACAGCATGTGTCGTGAGCTGTGAATCAAGGCGATAGCATACGTGTCGGATATTCATTGTACGAGAAAAGGTATCCTTTAAAATAGATTATGCTATTAGATCATCACTGAACACAGAGCGCTTACTTACACGGCACGTCGGCACGTACAAGGCTAATAATAAATATGGACTGATATGTATGTGTAATACGTGTGAAATATGTGTATAATATCTGTGTAATATATGTGTAATATGTGTTGATACCTATGTGTAAAATATGTGTGTAATATGTCGGTATTAATATATGGGAAATAGCCTGACCGAACAGGATTAACCAGAATTTTAAATGGTTATTTGGTTATAACACTATTTGAATTATCCCTATTTGAACTATCCCTATTTGAATTATCCCCATTTGAATTATCCCTAAAACTTGTGTAATAAGTTCGAGTAAGGTAGTTAACTCTGCACGTGACATGCAACTCAGCTAACCTCACGACAGAGCTGATCTAGATCCTCCTTGCAGCTTCTCTGATCCAGGATGTCTATACCATGGACTCTCTCGCATGATTCTTTAGCGTCTGAAGCAAAGCCTGTCCTGCGAAAAGGTTGTGTTTTTACTGGCGTGCCGGGTACAATATGGCTGTATTTGCTGGCCTGCTGTGTACAATATGGGCGTAGGCGACGTGTTAACAAGAAGGGGAGGACTGGAATTTATCGGAATTAGGTCCGAATTCTTTCCTCAACTTTTTTATATCACCTCTGACTTTATAAATTTGAGTAAGTTCGTATAAAGGCAGCAGTCGGGGACAAGAATTGTGCACTTGATATGAATGGTTCTACGTGGTTGTTGTAAAACAAAATTACTGCCGGGGCAGATTAATCAGAATGTAAGTTTGTACATCTCATCTCTAAACTTAACAATAAGTCCAACTATTCCCACCTCTGGACTCTGTATGGAATGTGAGGAATGCTGCCGTAGACCTGGTAATTCTCCAGCTCCAACTTTCCCAAACTCGATCTAGCCACGCCCACTTCAGCAGGTAATGACAACCCATCACCGTAGTCTACGAAGGACATAAAGTCGAGAACCGCTACCTCGATACTGAGAATTTGTTCCAGAGAGAAGGAGGAGAGACGCTGTTTGTAGCGCTGCGCTTCAGCATGCGCATACTCCTTCTTTTGAAGGTTTGTTCTGTCCCCGCTGAAAAGAAGGGAGGTTTTAACACCAGAAGTTACAACTTGTAAAACTTTGCGTTAGCCGTAATCCTTTCAGAAATATTATCTATAAATTTAATCGCTCACAATACGGCGGATATAAATCCAATGGAAAAGCCTGAAAATCCTGGAATAAAAACAGGCAGCACCAAGATACTCACATCGCCATGACCATGGTTATCGGTGCTTCCGTCTCCATCCTCTGACTAGACGTCTCATTCCTGGTGTAAATCCAGTGTTGTCTCGCTGAGCTGGGTAGGAATATCTCCATAGTTCTTAGAGCTATGAGGGGGGAGTGGTTATCTTTGTTGTCTTGGTGGTGATATAGTCGGGGATTATATCAAGGATATAATTTCATGTTTATTGTATTTGTAGTTGTCTACTCAAAGTTAGATTTCACGAGGTTTGTGTTTGGGATACAGGAAAACGATAGATTTGTGATATAAATATTGACAGAAAGATTTGTTAATTTTTAATGATATTTCAACGCGAACGGTGCAACTGACAAAACTAAAATTGCTACATTCTTGCATCTTATTAACCAATTTTTTGAGTAATTCTTTCCACCACGATTACAACAACTAAAAAAGATTCGACTCACACATGCATGGCATGTCACTGATAGGCCGACAATGAGTCCTAGCTATTAAGAAATATTCGCTGTTGTATTGATAAAACTACTACATATCTTACTGGTTAAACTACACAGATAAACATGTTCCAGGCATTTCACTGCAATAAATGTTATAAATAAACATCTATCAGGGATACACTTTCCTGGTATGCTGTCTGTCCCGCCGAAATGACCCGTCCCAATTGGACGTGCCATTTCGGTGAGATAGGCAGCATACCAGCTTTAATATTTTGGGTAGCTGCAACTTGTTCTCCTGTCTGGTTTTAATTCAGAATAATTCTAAAGAAAGATCTTTGAATGTGATTATAAATTGTTCATGGTTAAATTATGAATGTTAGATCACGGGTGGTAAGTTGTGGGAGTAAGGGAGATAAAGGGTTAGATTACAAGATATAAGCCGTAAGGTCATGGGTGCAGTACCTAATTACAAATTTTAAAACACTGGGCCAAGAAAATCGGAGATAATTCTAGCGAGTTTATATATAATGCTCTTAGTACCATGGCAACGTAAACTAACGTGTAAACAACTAGTGCCGAATCATGAGGTCTTTCAGTGTACAGTTTTACACCGTCTACCACTGCCCAAAAAACAACTACTAAATTATGGCCAATTCTACTAAGTTTTCTGTCACGTGTTTCATATCAGAAATATTATATATTAAAATGAAGACGTGACTTTAGATATCAAGAACTGCCTCGGTATCAAGCTGCTGACAAGAAGTCCCACTGAGAGAAGAAGGACAATTTTTAAATGAGAGCTGAAGTGCAGTATGCAATGCAATGTCAGGAAAAGATTATCAACTATCACATGTCGTGACACCGGATCTGATGTGACATCTGATCCCGACATTACACTGCTGGGACTTCTTGTCAGCGGCTTGATACCGAGGCCCAAGTAAGTTTAATGAAAAACCTTGGAATCAACTATACCGTTAAGTTCTGACGACCTAGAAGAGTCTTTATCTATGTTAATTAATATCAATGTAAATTTTAAAAAGATCCAAAAGATGTAATAAATATTTGATCCTGAACTGCTTCTCTATCAGGCTCATCTTAATAACAGAACTGTTGCCGTCATATCAGAGGACTAAAGTGGAAACAAACTAGCCGACAGTAATGCCCCGGTATCAAGCCGCTGACAAGAAGTCCCAATTAGATTTAAATTAAAACGAGCGGTAATTTTATGTTTTAACATATAGAATAAACAAAGTGCAGTGTAATGTCGGGAAAATCAGATGTCGCGACACCGGATCTGATGTGACATCTGATCCCGACATTACACTGCTGGGACTTCTTGTCAGCGGCTTGATACCGAGGCCCATGTAAGTTTAATGAAGAACTTTGGAATCAACTATACTGTTAAGTTCTAACGACCTAGAAGAGTCTTTATCTATGTTAATTAATATCAATTTAAATTTTAAAAAGATCTAAAAAATGTAATTAATATTTGATCTTGAACTGCTTCTCCATCAGGCTCATCTTAATAACAGAACTGTTGCCGTCATATCAGAGGAAGAAAGTGGAAACAAACTAGCCGTCAGTAATGCCTCGGTATCAAGCCGCTGACAAGAAGTCCCAATGAGGTTAAAATTGAAACGAGCGGTTATTTTATGTTTTAACATATAGAATAAACAAAGTGCAGTGTAATGTCGGGAAAATCAGATGTCGCGACACCGGATCTGATGTGACATCTGATCCCGACATTACACTGCTGGGACTTCTTGTCAGCGGCTTGATACCGAGGCTCAGGTATAAATAAATAAACTTTTTTCACTAACTGTACTGAACACCAAGCTAGAATACCAGATTCTCAAGATGATAGTATCTGCTATCGCTGACAGAAAGTCTTAGTCTCACGTTCATGGAGCAACACTAAGAGTATACGTTTTGTTTGAGGACGCCAAGTACTCATTATTTTTACCATGAATCTGATCTGTAATGTGTATGTACACACACTAATAAGGTACTAAGATCAAGACTAACTATCAGGCTCGAAGTTATTCCGGGACTGCCCAGCTAATCTATCAATAAATTAGATTAAGAACTTTTTTGATAAAAACTTGATGCTAGCTTCGATCTGTGATAATAATAAAACATATAAAAGTTCTACTAATTCTGAGGTCATTTAAACCTTTCAAAACCATATTTTTTTAAGTTTTTATAAAATGTATATAAGTTCTGCATACAACTAGGGTAACGTTTGTTTGCTTGCCTTTAATGCTCATTACATATCCGTGACAGTCGTAACTAATCGTTACCAAACGATTTTGAAATAATATGTTACCATAAAGTTCATTGAAATGTATTAGTGTGACTTTATTCTAAGTCAATTTGAGATTTTGGACGAATCATCAATTATGAGACACTTTATGTGTGATGATCGTCAATATACTTAGTGTGAAGTCATACAATTTTGCATCATCTGACGATACTTTGGCCGTCAATGACTTTGCAATGGTCTTATTGGTCAACAGGTGTCATGTGGACAGCTATTGACCATTGAGTATCGAGAAAACACGATGCGTGCAACGACTTTCCCCGAAATATATGATGGTTGTTTGCAGGTTCTTAATTTCACCATTTTAGGATTTTAAGGTTTTGAACGGAGGAATGACACTTTGGTTACACTAATATAATTTTATAGTAAAATTTAATTCAAAACTTTTTAAACCCATATTTAAATAACCCGTTAATATTTATAAGTCCTATTGTAATCGTGTTCACACTTTGGCGCGGTTGAGTTGTATCCCATCGTCTATATCTGTTGGAAAAAAGTGTTTATTAGACCCTTTAGTTATTACTCATAAGATATTAAGATATGTATGAGATTGCTTTAATTGGTATTTAAATGAGAAATCATTTGCATAATCATTAATTAAAAGGGTCTATATTGATTTATGACCGATATGACTAAGACAGTTACCTTTCGTTTGAACAATTGATCCCTCAGTTGGGTCTTGTGATCTTGTAGGTTTTTCGACCGGCGTTTTTTCCGAACCGTGTTTCATTAGACTAGCAAGATATGGACTTGCTGTTTTGCGGTCTTTTTTGTCTGACTGACAACTGAAATTGTTTCGTGTTTGATTAAAACTCTCAGGAATAAAAAAGAACATTTAAATTAATTTCTGAAACCGTCCACATTATCTGTAAAAAGGGAAGAGAAGAGGTTCGAGGAAACGGACTGAAAAAGATAGGGAAAAGAAGGAGAGGATTTCTTACACCTGTTCCGGTTACCAAAGCTTTTACACCTGTAAGATTTTAAAATGTTCTATCACATACCCTCCACATCTAACGGTTTCCCGTTCATGTGGCTGTCATTACTACACTCCTCTAAGATCAGCGGATGTAGAACTCGAACCACTGGCCTTATCTCCAGCATAGGAGTTCAACGCTAATACCACTATAGTCTACATCACCAACCAGAGAGAGAGATAGAGGGAGAGAGAAAAGGAGGGTTCATAAGATGGTAGAAACATGCTAAAGAAAGGGGAGAAAGTATAGCAAGGGAGGGAGATACAGGATAGTTGAGGCCGAGAAAGGAGCAACCAGTTTTAGAAAATCCTTTGAAACTGTAACGAAAGTTTAGAACTGTAATGAAAATGTGCCTGACTTCGTGGATACTTCCAAGATTCCGACAGTTTACCATCTTAACAAAAATCCATGAACCATGATGAGGAAAACAATGAAGAAGTACACTTACATAAGATTGTTCAATAGTTCATCAAACGTGTGCGGCTTTTTTTCGGGTGCTGTAAATATCATGTTTGAGATGAGCATCAAAATAAGAATTTCGTTAAATTTTAATGATCACAAAGAACAAAAAGAATTTTATCAAAAATCGGAATGACAATCAAAGTTAAGACTGTTTAATTACATTTACAAGCATCAATGAAGAGTCTTATCTCTGCACGCCACTGCACCTCGATTACTGCACAAAGGGATGTGACTAAGTCTTAAAAAGCACCCTCAATAAACCTACCGTTAGCTTCCTGTCCGACGGAGTTGTGAAGGCCATAAAAATGCGATTTAAGCGTACAACTTGAACGTAATTTTCGTCTGTTGTATACTGCCATTATTCCTCTGCCGAGTCCTTGTTCTACTGTTGGGGTGGAGGGTATTTAAGGTATAAGTATGGAGTCTGGCTGGGACTCAGATGTTTACCATACAATAGGAGCAATGCTGGAGCATAAGACTTTATGATAAGGTAGATTACTGCATTACATGAATTTAATGCACATACCTCTGTGAGACGTTTTGAAAGTATGATAATCTTTAAATGAGTTGGGCGGATCCGGTATACCACAGTGAGTTTCAATTAATGGAGCACAATTATAGGCCTTATCATCAGCTTCCCTGGCAAAACGAAGCGGCTTCAACAAAATGATACTTGTAACTTTTAACGAAGTAAGAAACATTTAGGACTCACTGGGACCCTCAAAACTTGGGCGAGATGTCGCAGCTCATTTTGGCAAGTTGTTGATGTAATTAATCAACCTTTTTTTGAATTTCATAATAAATACTTGCATTTTATAGCATGATGCCTCAATGTGTTTATAATTTGCCCCGTTCACTCCCAGCGTCTCTACGTGTACGTTTTTTGTGTGGTCATCTAGCGGCGGCTCCACGTGTACGTTTTTTGTGCGGTCATCTAGCGGCTTCTCCACGAGTAAGTTTTTTGTGTGGTAATCTAGCGGCGGCTCCACGAGTACGTTTATAGTTGCGGTCATCTTGCGGCTTCTCCACGAGTAAGTTTTTTGTGTCGGTCATCTAGCGGCGGCTCCACGTGTACGTTTTTTGTGCGGTCATCTAGCGGCTTCTCCACGAGTAAGTTTTTTCTGTTGGTCATCTAGCGGCGGCTCCACGAGCACGTTTATAGTGCGGTCATCTAGCGGCGGCTCCACGTGTTTGTTTGTAGTGCGGTTATCTTGCGGCGGCTCCACGTTTACGTTGCATGCACAGTTTCTTGTCAGCGGCGTGATACAGAGGTGCATAGGTACAGTGAAAGCTTGTTTCATCTCACCAACACCTACGGTTCCTGAAAAATTGATCTAATGAAGACACCATTGGTACAAAAAGGTGGGCCTTTCTGATGGTAAGGGTCATCAACCATGACGTCATCAAATTTTCGGCTTTTCTACCCTCCTCGCCCTCCCCCCCCCCCCCCCCCCCTTAGTCAACAATCGTCAGCATGTCAAAACCCCCTTACTTTCAGAGGTAAATTAGCATGATAAAAAAGTCAGGAATCTCAACGTCAGGAATCTCAACGATTGTAGACTAAAACGATGTACCATTATTAACTATAAGGAAGCATACGGGA
>JH152965.1:149144-165911 GCA_000226015.1 Mnemiopsis leidyi | reverse complement strand
GGAATCTCAACGTCAGGAATCTCAACGTCTTTAGGACTAAAAACGATGTACCATTATTAACTATAAGGAAGCATCGGGAAGAAAGCATCAGAGAAGCGAGGTATGGTTTATTAAGAAACTTAAGGTTGCAACAAGCCAAACGCATACAACTGCAGCAGCTCATCTCTTCTGCTTCATACAGAAGGTTGACGCATGGATCCTAAATCTCAGGAATTTCGCCAAAACCTGCTCTTGCATCAAGCCACCCTTCAGAAAATGCTTCGGAGAATTAATTGTGAAATTTCATTAATCTAACTTGACCTACAATGCAGCCCTAAATGATATGGAACGAAGCCCAAAATGAAAAAACTATCCGAAGTAGCAACCTTAAAAGAACTTTGCCTACACCTTGAGACATATTGATATTGAGTGATCTTGGTAGAAATGAACATAATAATTTTTTACAGTTTAGATTATACCATATGTTTTATCAAAAAAATAACTTGAAAATTGTCTTACTTATGAAAAAATTCTTTAAAAAATCCTAAAAATCTCCAAATAATTGTCGATTTTTGATGACATCATCATTGCCCAACCCCCTTCCCCCTCATCATCAATCGCCAAAATTAGAAACCACCTCCCTCTGAAAGATGACGTCATATGTAAACGACCCCAAATTATTTTTCTGCCGTACTGAGAGACAATTCTTTCTATTACAGTTCTTCAAACTTTAACAGACTATTCCTTAAGTCACCTAACTCCTAGAAATATTCAAATTCGAAAAAAGTATTTACTTAAATTTACTTTAAAAATCGAATTCGAACTTATTCAATACCAAAAATGAAGATCACCTGATGGTCCACTTTCCGTGGTGAAAAATTCAGTTGGTCCACAAGTGGTACTTCTAGTATGGGGTGGGATCGTAGGTATTACTGAAAAGGTTTGGTAATAATTGACAATAAATCGATTCAACGGATTTCGAATATGGACAGATAAACAAAATGGAGCAAAAAAGTAACACTCAGCATAAGAAGCCTAGCTTCTACTTGATTAATAATTAACTGTCACAGCTTACCATTATCAGATTCAAGTTGGAAGAAACTGAAAAACTCCGACGCTGGAATTTCTCCTCGAGCTATTGCCCGAAAGTAGCACCTGACATTAACTGGTTCGATCAACCAATCAGGAAATGCCAATTTGACCAATTCGAACACACACAGGTCTTTATTGGAGTGCTCCTCGTAGTACGACTTATGGTAGTATGCGTATTCCAACAGAGGGGAGAGCTTCAATTTCATACTATTCATACACCTTATTGAGGATAGAGCTGTTGGTATGGCGTATGCTGCCTGTCTAGCCTGGATGACCCGTCCCAATTGGACGTGCCATTTCGGTGAGATAGACGGCATACCAGATTAAATATTTTAGGTAGCCGCAATTTTTTCTCCTGTCTAGTTACAATTCAGAGTTCAGACAAGTTCAGAAGGATATTAGAATGCGATTATAAATTATTCCTGGTTAAATTATCTATGTTAGATCACGATAGATAAAGGGTTCGGTTAAGGGAGATAAGCCTTTAGATCATAGGTGCAGTAATTAATGATTGTGAAACACAGGGCCAAAAATAATCAATCAAAAATAAACAACTAGTGCCGACTCTTACCAAATAAATTACACCATGTAAAACTAGCGCGACATGAAATTGCTCCAGGTAACAAGAACAGCCTCGGGATCAGGGGGCTGGCAAGAAATCCAAGTGAGAGAAAAAGTTGTAATAAGAGCTGAAGTGCAATGCAATGCAATGCAATGCAAATTTCGGTAAAAGTATTAGATGTCGCGACGTCAGATCTGATGTGACATCTGCTCTCGACGTTACAGTGCTGGGATAATTTGTCGGCGGCTTGATACTAACAATGTAAGTTGTTGACTATTTTCTACTATAGCAACGCCAACATTATGTAATACTTTCGTCAAAATACGGCCTGTTTGCGGACTGTCCCTCCTTCTTTTCAATGCTCTCTCTAAGGAAAATCCTCGCCAGATCTTTGAAGTTTCTTCATCTCTTGTTCCAGGAAGGTTTTGTGAAAGGAAAGCAGCTCATCTTTTTCACTCTGGTAAAAGCAGGATTGTCAAGAATTCCGATGTTGGAGAGGTCAAGAGAATCCTAAAAAGTCTTCAGGGTCTTGAAGAGGGTAAACTCAAGAAACTGACATCAGTAACAAGGGCAAAGGCCAGTTGAGAAGTCTTCTTCCATGATGATTGTAGAATTAAGTTATGTGAAACGAACATGGTTTTACAGGTAAAATTTAGAAAGTCGCTGCTTTAGGCATGAGGGAGTTGATTGAGACCTTTAAGAGTATGTTAGATAAATATGAATTATGAACGGTAGAAAAAGGTTAAGTTTAGTCAAAGTCTCATAATTTACCACCTTTAGTTATATGACTGCAGTGTTTTCTGCAGAAGCAAAGACTCCGCCTCAGGAAAAAAGAGCGTTCCCAAACTTGTACAGACTCGAGACTTGTATACGGACTGTAGACGGCATGTTCATCACCTTGATCAAGGTTAAAAAAAGCTGTTGATAAGATTTAAGTCAATCCGAAGTATGCAAAATCTTTCTCGAAAGTTAAGCACAGTATCTCTGCCCTTACACTAGTACTTAACCAAGCTCATTAGCTGCACCGAAGACTGTCTTTCACTTCAGACATATCTGGATAACATACCGAAGTGGGCTCGCCGAAACAACATGAAGCTCCATGAGCAGAAATGTGAGCTTCTTCCCTTCTTGACCATCTTCACAACAAAAGGGGCTTATTCTCAGACCTTCCATTCTTTATACTTTTATAGAAACTCTGCTTTATCAGGTATCCAGCAAAGGTTATACTTTATCTAGTCGACAGTGTCAGGGACCTTGGTGTCATGGTTTCAAATGATCTGAGCTGCTTGTGACACATTGTTAACATGGTCAATAGAGCCAGAAGCACTCTATCTTGGGTCCTCAGTGCCTTTAAAACTCGCGAGAAGACAGTCATGACTACCTTGTAGTCATTGGTTAGAAGCCTACTTGAAAATTGTTGTCCGCTTTGGAACCCTGTTACGATGACTAACATCCAGCTTTTGGAGGGCGTGTGCCATGTTGCAGGTGGAATGGAAAACATGGCCTATTGGGAAAGGCTCTCTCATCTGAAGCTGATGTCACTTCAGTGGAAGGGAACGTTATACTATTCTTATGATGTGGAAGATTCTCAACAATGTTGTACCCAACTGCTGTGATATCAAATCCACTGAGAATTCTAGACTCGGTACACGAGCAATTGTTCCTTCCCTTTCCCGGCGAGTTCCTTGAGAAACCAGAGACTGTATGATAATTCATTTGCAGTAAGGGCACCAAGGCTATGGAACACAGTGCCGGCAAGTGTGAAAGGTGCAGTTTCGTTCGACTCTGTAAAAATCAGTTTGTCAGAGTTTCCTGCTTTGATACCTGACGAACCTCCGATCGTTGGTTATAGCTGCAGCTAGTCCAACTCCTTGGTAGACTGCTCGCCAGTGAGTTTGTCTGACATCTGATGGCCTTTCCTATTACGATAATAAACTTTACCTAAGTAACCTAAGTAACTGCCTGTAAACGCCTGTATAAGGTATCTGAGGTTGAAGTACATGATGAAGCTGTGTCTTAGGTTATGTAAGAGGAAGCTGTAACTGAGGTTGAGGTACAGGAGGAAGCTGTATCTGAGTTTGAGGTACAGGAGAAGACTTTAGTCTATATCTGAGATTGAGGTACAGGTAGGACGTTGCATACATTTAGGATTGTTTCTTCTTGTTGTGTAGCCATTAGGGTTAAGAGGATTTCTGTCAGGATGAAGGTAAGCATTGCAGCCAGGTACTTAAACCATTAGGATGGTTTTTAAAGTACTATTTATACTTGGGTTATTCACAGGATAATTAGCTCTTATGTCATACGATCACGTGATCATAAATGATCCTACCCAAAATGTTGGTTCAGATAATCGAAATGAAGGTCGGATCAGATCAACAACGATTACAGGAACAAGCTTGCGTGTTCATTTGATCGTAAATGATCCGACCAGAAATTTTAGCTCAGATCATTAAAATAAGTCTTGTATCAGAATTCAGAATACAGCCAGGAAAGGCTTTATAGTGGCCTTATAGAGGAAGTGGAAATAACACTGAAATAATCTTTAACAAAAGGTTGGTCTCTTATCCAATAAAGATAGGCCAAATTGAAGACCTCAAACAAGCTTGGATCTTGTTTTCCGGATTGAACTGTGAAGAAGTCTCTATATGTTAAACAATACTCGAGTACTGGCGGGTATTGAATCTTCATTTTTCATTCATCGGCTGAAGAGTACAATTGCTTAAAAAATTCAGAGTACGAATTAAATGCATAAAACGTTGAAATTGTAAATTCTTATTAACATTATTGTAATATTAAATATGTTAGTTCATACTTAAAAGCAAAATTGGAAGTTAGTAATTTACATGTTTGCATGAGAAAACACTAGCACATTGAGACCCATGTTTTGTTGGTATCATTGAAAAATAAATTTAATATAAATTATATGTGTACAATTAGAAGATAATTACTACTAAATCAAGATGGAATAAAATTGCCACAGACAATGGCTGACAAATAAATTAAAATTTGATAGGGCGTTAGCATCAGTAATTCTAAAGAGAATGTAAGTACGTACAAAAATAAAACCATAAACTACTGCAAAAACTTACAAAAAAGTGTCTGAAATCGCATTGGTGGTCTACAAATAAAGAACATAAACTAAGTAACTTGGTATCGACAAGAACACTTTATACTGAGTCATCTGAAATTCCCATTATATCTTTGACAGATTTAAGTTATCTCTAACTTTCTTTAAACTTTTCTACTGGCAGAGAAATTGACGACAGATTTTAACAAATCAATTAAGACACAATCTTAATTCTTAACTGTTAACTTTATTGAAATTTGATTTAACCTTGATCTTTCAAGCTTTACATTACCTTGCTAACTGCGGGGTATTTAGGAAGTATATGAAAGCTCTTCGGCAAGATTATCATTGAACTGTGAAAACAGTCTATAAATTGCAGGCGGGTTCCTTTTAATTTGTCATTTTGGGCCGTTCCTAACGCATTTATAATTTATTTGTTGACTTCAAAACAATTTAAAATTAATCAAATCATTACTTGTAAGTTGTAGTGTGTGGTTTATCTTGAATCAAAAGAACACTCGTACAATTTATAAATTGTAAAATAAAAATTAGATAAAAATAAAGCATCAATATCAAATCACATATTCATTAAAGTTACACTCTATTGTCTAAAATCTCCACAGTCGGAGAGTCGGGTGCGGACACATTCTCAGTCTTCCTAGTAGAAACTAACATGGCAGCCATCCTCTCTCCTCTTCCACGACTTGCAAACTTCCCACTAGCTGACCCGAGTGCAGGATGACCTGACCCCACTGAGGGTGGAGTCACGCTGACTGACCCCACTGTGACACCGGGAGAGGAGGGGGTGTTGGTTCTTGCACGGGATCTGCCTCTGCCGGATCTGCTCTGTCTGCCTGAAAACGAGTAGAGTATAGTAACATTTTGAAATTCAAAATTTGTATACTTGCTTAGAAGCGACTTACTTAAAGCTATAACGCGGGAAAAAGCATATCATTCTGCACTGTAAGAATGTATCAAGAACAAGAACCTCTCCCAAAGAGTGTCAAATCTTACCGCTCAAAGGGAGCTCGGAAAACTGATTCTCACAGTTGGCTGAAGACTCGACTGCACTTGCCCCATTGTTCGTATCATACGTCAGAGAATCTTTATCATAAGTAACGGAACTTTTGCTTTTCACAACAGGATTTCCATTGGCCAAATTCTTCTTTTCAGGTTTAGGACGTCTCGGGAGCTGATCTTCAAAAGTGTTGTTTACTGGTGAGGAGCTCCTGGTGGAGTTGCTAGACGAGGTGCAACAACTTTTGTTGAGAGATTTGTTTCTAGCAGAATAAGAATGAGGTGGTCTTGGTGTGTGCTCTGGTTGGGTGTCTAAAGAAGGGTTCCCTGGATGTTCTCGTGGTGTATTTGTAGGAGCAGGAATGTTTTGAATGTTTCGGTCAGCTTTTCTCTTGGAATTTTCTTCTTGTGGTACAAAGATGTGCGTGTTTGGTGTTCTCCCGAGATCTACCTCAGGGAGAAAGTCAGCAAGTACTGTGATTAACTGATAAAAGTATTTTTTGGTGTTTTTCTCTGTGCAGCTCTTCTTGTCACATCCTTCATCAGTGTTATGGAATGGGCATCGGAGCAAGGGGTTGGTGTCCCGGAAGGGTTTCGAGAAATGGTCTGTTAGAGTGTGTTCACTGATTTTGTCCCCGAACTCTCCCTGAACAGAACGAAAAAAATAATAGCAGATATCACCAGATATATGTAGTGCCTTAATGAAAATACTAATTGTTCAAACTTTTTCCGTCGAAGTTCCACGACAAAGGGATACGAGTTGATACTTCAACTCTGATACACTTGATTTTTTCAACATACTCATAATACTAAAGATTAGAGATTCATGTTTATGGTTTAGTACATCAGATCGTAATCTCTAACCAATTAACAACCCGAACCACTTGGTCGAGTCTACTCAAAAATTAGGAACAATTAGATTCTTTAATAAACACTCTATCACACATCACGTGGCGACACCAGTTCAGAGCTAAAACTCTATTTGTTAAACTTAAAAAAATTAGTCGAAAAAATAAGGTAATGACATAACATCTAACTCAAAAACTAATTCAATCTTACCCTATTATGTTTCTTGATTAGATGATTGATGATAGTCTCAGCGAAATACTCTAATGTGATCACCTGAATAAACACTTTGTTTGAGAAAAATGAATGAAGGTTGCTAGTTTCCATTTAAAGGTTAAGTGCTTTATTAACAATATAAGTTTATCGGTTTGCCATTATATTGTAAATGAATTTACCAATATAATAAAAGAAATATTTGTCAATCTACCTGACAAATACCAGTGTATTGACAGTACCTGTATCTTGGGTAGCTTGTACTCGAGCTGATACTTTATCCAGTACCAAGCTCCGAGAACTCTGTTCACGTCCTCCTTTCTACACAGAAGTAGCATTTCATCGGGAATTAGTTCTGTAATCTGTTAATGATGTATCTTTAAGTCCGCTTCAGACGTCAGAATTCTCGGGATGGAGTCGGAAATTTTTTTCATCATGTGAAAGCGATTGAAGAAATAAGTAGCCAGATAGGACAAACCAATTTCGAAAAACACTATCACGTGATAAACATTCAGACTCCTCCACAAGAGTTCTGACGTCTATAAACACTCTAACCAGTGATAGAAAGAGCAGTACAATTACAACTATCATCAAGCAATGGTATGCAATCTAGTCTGTAATGCAGACAACACCAAGTTTGAAGTTACACTGTCAAAAATTTCACGAATAGGACTGAGTGGAAGAAAGCATGACAAGTCGATAAGACAATTAATATTCAATACTAACAGTGACTCTGAGTTTCTTACATCACTGTCTGCAAATGTTCCTAAATTGGACTAGAGTTTAAGTAAAATCTTAAAAAAGAATGTTGTCAATGTAATATACCTTTTCAATCACGATTTCGATATCAACTGCAAATCCTTTATTCTTTAAATCGTAAATGTTGATCCCATGTTCTAATTCACAGTTTAATTTAATTTCGTTTCTGAATCCATTTCTTAAATGCCTGAAAAATCCATTTAATTTCAATAATCTCGGTAATGGCAAAAAAGATCAAGCTTATTAAAAGATGTTTATTTCATGATGATTCAGTCACAGTCTTGAATACTAGAAGGACTTTCGACCAGTGCCTTATTATATCAAAATAGGTTAAATCAACCCAGCTTCATAGAGAACGGTAATCGCGGGGAAGTGTCTCAAATTGTTTTGATTTAGGAGAAGTCTCCAAATCCTATTGATTTTAGGTTTCTCACATGACATTTGTTTTGAGGGAGGTGTCTCAAAAACGTTGTACGTACCATCACAGCTAATTTTGCAAGGTGTCTCAAATCAAAACAAATTTGAGACTCCTCCTAAAATCAAAACAAATGTGAGACTCCTCCTAAAATCAATTTAACAATTAATGAAATTTGTCTAAATGAAGACAAATTTGAGACACTTCCCCGTTTTATGTAAAGAAGGCAATACGGTGTTTTTGGAGAGTAGTCTCAAATTTAAAACCCTGTTTCTCGAAGTGTAATGCCATTACCGTTGTTTTTGGATGTCAATCTGTTTCCATTGGACCATTTGAGAGTATTTCACTACCGAGAACTAAGGCAGGGCCAATTGGGGTGTTTAATCTTCGAAAACTTGAGACACTTCCTCACGAAAACCGTTCTCTACAATTCACCGAAATTAATACTAAATTTGAGGTCTAGAATATTAATAATAATGGGGGAGGGGATTTGGTAGGTAAGGCTACCAAGATTTTTAACTATTTGGCCCATGTCCAGATGTCATGATCCCTCCCCAAACCCCCGCCACAATATACAAGAATACGAGATTTGTGAAATTGAAATTCGCCTATATAAGTACCAGTCTCGTGCAGTGTTTTGTAAAATAAAGATATGTAGGGTGACAAGTAAAAATTAACCAACTGTGCTTTATATAACGGATATGGCTAAAATAAAAAACAAAATATGGAAGATTGGTATTTCTGTAATTAAAGTTAAAAAGTCAGCTCTTACCTTTTGTTCTCGGGTTCAATGAGGAATAATTCATTACACGGGCTCGTAGTTCCAGTAAGGTTTAATCCATCTTTAATGCTTCCTTGAACCAAAGCAAACTCTGCCGGGACAGTTAACCCATCCATGTAGTCCACGTGGGCATTAAAATCAATAATTCCAAATTGCCGGTTGATCAAGTCTTCAATTGACCCCAACGATTGCTGGAAGAGCCGACAAGATTTACGTATTTTCTTCGACTTTTTAACTTCCCATTTCTCTCCTCTGAAAACAGAACTCAAGGTAAGAAGGTTCATTTTCATGCACTGATCCATCCCCAAGACTTCAAACATGGAAAGGTGCTCTTAGATATAGCAAATACCTTATATTCATACTTGAAGTCTTATACAGTCATCCCTCGATTTACCGGGCTTCTCGGGGGAAAGCAAAAATGAACGGTAAATCGGGGACCCGGTAAATCGGGGGAGTGCCATTTGGGGCCGAAATTGGGTCTAAATTGTCTCTTATATGTCTATATACCATCTTATGTGTCTATATACCGTCTTTTTATCATTGGAACAATGCTGAATAAGTAAAAAGTGTTAGTACGACTGTATTAAATAGTTTTGACAACAAAATTTAACAGTTGCCTTGGAAATACTAGAGTTTGTTCTGGGTCTATTGTTCTCTGGGTAAAATTTTGGGGGAAAGAAATGAGGCCCCGTAAATCGGGGGACCCGGTTAATCGGGGCCCGGTCAATCGGGGGATGACTGTACCTTATCAACTGTACCTTATCAAAGTCTTAAATTTCTTTAAAATGCATTTCTAAATTACTTTTGGAAACTGGTCAAAAAAACCTGTATTGTCTAGTCTCTAAGATATGATACTTATATGTGTGGCTGAATAAAATTCTTAAATTAATATCACACTTTATAATAGCCACTAGAACCTTAACATTGGAAGGGTGCCACGACTTAAAATCAACCTACAGCAACTTGTTCGTAACAACAGCGGCCTCTGTATCCATTCGCTGACATGATGTTTCATGCCTTGGTGTGACAGTAGATGAGTTATCATTTTTAGCAAGAGTTTTATAATGTTTTTTGACATCCTCTGGCTGGTTGGCCCAATCTGTGCTAGCCAATTCCAAAAGTTTGTTGAAAGACAGCTGTTTCCCTTCTTTTTTCTCATATTTTTTCCTGTTTTCCAATGCATACATAACATACGGAGCTTTTTTAGATTTTTTCTTGGACATGACCTGGCATAGTTTTACACAGTGATATCACTATTAATAGTGCAAATACCATATTATTACCACAAGCTTGCGAGTGGTATCTATGCAATAAATTAACGCGCTTGCAATGTATCTATTGAAGTAATTTTACAAGCTTGCGAGTGGCATTACATAAGGTAATTGCAATTCCTAGTAATTTTTTAATTTCGAACTTTTATAAAATGATGTATTACAATAGAGTTGCTAAATATCACCCTGCATGGGAACGTGAAATGAGAGAAACATATAAATGTTGCTCTCATTTATCAAAAATCGGCAACATACAGCAAAGTTTATGTTCAACCGGACAGCTACAGGGCAACCAAAGAGCGGGCCAAGCATAGAGCACTTATAGGGGAAATGAGGAGGAGGGCTAGTAAGGCAGACAATAGTTAGAAATGGTTCTAGGTCGCATCGCTCCAATCCTTTTCACAAAAGCTGGCCCAATAAGTCTTGCTTCTATCATCATCCTGGAAACCACTCTTTACAGCCTTCTTCACATTTTAATGTACCTGAACTGATCCTATCTGACTTTGCTTACTTGCAACAGCTTCACTGTAAGACTTGATCTCCTTCTGAACAGTTTCCTGAACAGTAGACTCAACTGACAATTTTAACTGTACAAGTTGATCTCTCTGAGACTCCAGCAACTGCTCCTGAGTACAGATCAATCTAGTTTTGTCAGCTATCAGATCTGTCTTCATGATGTCGACAGTTTCCTTAAACCGTGCCAAACTGATGCTCCATGATAAATGATGTCTACAGCATCAGCAAGCTGGAGTTAAAAACATCTGCACACAGTCCCATCGCACATTCTTATTTGACGTCTAGTTTTGCTTTCACTTCTTTGAACCAGTTTCTTGTACAAGACTCTACATCCACTAGTCTGCTCCAGTCAAAGCCGTTGAGAGTTTCAATGGCTGAACCTCCATGGGGTATACACGAACTTGTAACAATGCCCTGCAGCCCCGGCTATGCCAGGGGGTGCCATCATAAGGGGGCACCAAATTGTCATAAAAATGTGGGACAAGAAAAACAAGTATTTTTCAGAAATATCTTCGCGATTTATTTAGATATTTTGTCATATTTTCACAAATAGCGCCGAGTAACCCCTATACCAGGGGCGCCACTAGGGGTGCCATATTGGCTACAGCTATAATGTTACTCCACTGACTGACCATAAAACAAGTTACACTAGCGGTGCAGCAATAAAACAAGATACAAGGGTGCTGCACCCAGGAGCCATGTCTAATAACAATAAATCCTTGGAGAAAACGTATTCAGACCATGAGAAGGAAGAGAAAAGGATGTGCAACAGTCGAGTGATACAAATTGAGCATGGACAATTCACACCCTTAGTCTTCTCCACAACTGGCGGAATGGCAAAAGAATGTTCTTGTTTTCTTAAGAAACTGAGTGAAAAGCTGAGTCATAAAACAAATCAAAAATACTCAGATATTGTGAACTTTGTCAGAAGAAGAATCAGAATTGAGCTACTAAAAACTTGACACATTCGGGGTCATAGAGGTCGATTTTATTAGAGACCAATCAATGTGGAAGAGTTAGATCTTAATTTTATCTCAGATCAGCACTAATGAATGGATACCTCATGTGAATCTTTACAGGGATATGATATCCCATAGGTTTTCAATACGTTATTACATGGTTTCTTGAAAATTGAATGTTAAAACCACTTTTTGTAGTTTTTAAAGACTTTTAAGATCTTTAACCAGATTTTAAAACAGAAAAAAATTCTTTTCATTCCAGTTTTATACATGGTGTGTAGTATAGGGTTTTCTTCGTAATTTTGATAAGAAGTAGGACTGCTAATGTGGTTGCGTATAACATCTTATAACAAGGAATACGCAATGGTTCTCAAAATATTTCAATCAATATGTCATTGACCATGTTCACTGGAAGATAAGGTTAGAATTTTATACAGACTAGTAAATACAGAATATCACCAAATATATGTACTAGAATAATCTTGGATATAGTTATATACAGTATAAGTCCTAACTCCTAGTTAATAACTAGATAAAAATACTATCCAATAGGCAGCATTTATCAGTACTGAACGCAAATCTTGAATTATAAGTGAAGATTAACTTTTCTTTTATATCCATGCTGCTGCTTGTTCTGACAAATAGCTGGCTGATTGGAATGTCATCAACTCATGGTAGATAAGAATGTCGTTATCAGTGCAAGTTATTACTAGTGCAAGTGCTAATAAGTGACAGATGTCACAATTCCGGATAAGCGACCGACGACTTGCAATACACCAATTACTAAATCACTAAGTATTGAAAAGTGGAAAAATCTTCCCTTTCTGCTGATCTTGGAAGGTAGGTAAATTAAATAAAAATAGTGGAACTGAAGCTAGTTTATCATTTAAAAGTGTGCCATCATCATACTGTTGAATATATAAACTTTCTTTAAGTTTTCTACGATAATTATTACTCTCAAATGTCAAGATCTTACAGTCATCGAAAGTGATGTGGCATTCTCGCAGCCAGTCCTGAAAGTATAAAGTTTATATATTCAACAGTATGATGATGGCACACTTTTAAATGATAAACTAGCTTCAGTTCCACTATTTTTATTTAATTTACCTACCTTCCAAGATCAGCAGAAAGGGAAGATTTTTCCACTTTTCAATACTTAGTGATTTAGTAATTGGTGTATTGCAAGTCCTTGGTCGCTTATCAGCACTGTTGCATGCCGGAATTGTGACGTCTGTCACTTATCAGCACTTGCACTAGTAATAACTTGCACTGATAACGACATTCTTATCTACCATGAGTTGATGACGTTCCAATCAGCCAGCTATTTGTCAGAACAAGCAGCAGCATGGATATAAAAGAAAAGTTAATCTTCACCTATAATTCATGATTTGCGTTCAGTACTGATAAATGCTGCCTATTGGATAGTATTTTTATCTAGTTATTAACTAGGACTTATACTGTACATATAACTATATCCAAGATTATTCTAGTACGTATATTTGGTGATATTCTGTATTTACTAGTTTGTATAAAATTCTAACCTTATCTTCCAGTGAACATGGTCAATGACATATTGATTGAAATATTTTGAGAACCATGGCGTATTCCCAGTTTTATACAAATTTTTATTTTCAGGAAAACCCCATTTTTTATAAAGGGACGATTATGTATTGATTGTAATTTTGTTTTATCAAAAAATAAAACAAGAGCACTTAAAACGCAACAAAAGCTACACACAATACACACTGTATTACTTGCCTTGCGTTGCGGCCCATATTCAATTTTCAAATAAAATGTTCAATTGAAACTACGCGCGTGGGGGCTGCCGCTTCGCGGCATCAGGTCAGGCAACATCTGACAATGTATTACTGTATTTTTCAACTGTGAACAATTGCGATGTGACCAGTTGTTCCAAACCGTTATCAGGAAAATTTTCTAACATTTGAGAGCCTGGCTCAATGTAGTAATAAACTAGAGCCCCCCAACTTAAGGGGCGATGCGCGTCTAGAAATGCGTGAGAGCGCGTGATGGCCACGACAGTAGGTTATCAACCTACAACCCCCGACCAGTAGGTAACCATGTCTTCTGTCACGTGTTATCTCCCTACCGATTACAGGGAAGGAGCCCTGAGGGTCGGAGCATAAAGGGCCTGTAAATTTGTCGGCAGAAAGACCTAAGTTCAAGCAATCAGTTTTTTATTTTTAGGTCAGTCATATACAAGATGTTTTTTCGAACTCAACTTCAAACTCTACAGACCTTAACTGAAGCCTTTGCTAAGCTATATGAGGCCTACCATATAAAAGTAATTGCACAGTAAAACTCAAAATAAGTAAAACTGAAAATTACAGTACTAAACTAGTCCACTGTCCAGATTACCTCTATTATGTATTAAGATCTATTCTATATATATATATGTTTGACCAATTTGTATATATACAAATTGGTCAAACAGCAGTGAACCTAAATAGAATGAAAGTGAAAAGCAGCTCTTTCCTCCTCACAGATGACGGTTTAGAATGTTGGTACCTTATTATATATCACATAAAAAAGTCAAAACAGTTGGTGTCGTTGGCCGTGATGCAATTTGAACAAAAACCTATCCACTATCACTGAACTTGTAATAAATACACTTGAATTCCTTTAAGAGAATTTGGGCATTCAGGAAAAAGGTTCATTCAACTCGTCAAATCACAAAACTATGAAGTATCAGCCACCGCAAACTGATTATTTAGCATGTAGCATAGGATCCATTTTTTGATTGTCAATCTTTAAAATGTGCTAAAATGCCAAACAAGAGGTATGTTATGATTATACGACAGACACGCGTAAGAGCCATGATGGCCGAGACAGTCAGTTATAAACTTACAATGCTGTTTGACGAGATGATATCCGTCTACCGCGAGGAGAGCAGAAAACTGCGAGCCGCGCGCGGGTCGGGTAACATCTCGACAACAATGCTCTTTCATCTCTTCCGATCGTTCCGTTACATGTTACAACGGTTGACGCTTGCTTTATCTAGAGTCCTTTTGCGCGCGGCGTAAGTTAAGCACCTTGTTAGGTGAAGTTGCCGCGTTGCTAAACACATATATCCCTGTGCGTAGACGAATATTTGACGAGATGATATTTTGTCTCACGTTGCGACCCTTTTCAAAAATTTTAAAAAATCACGCAGCCACGCCGCCGCGCACTTCGCGCGCGCCGGAGGCTGCGGCTTCGCGGCAGCAAGGCTATGCAACGTGTAGCAAACGATATCCGCAATGGGTCCTGTTGCCTGTAAAACTTTTAGGTTGATAACCTACTATCGTGGCCATCACGCGCTCTCACGCATTTCTAGACTTGCATCGCCCGTTAAGTCCGGGGGCTCTAGTCTATTACTACATTGAGCCAGGCTCTCAAATGTTAGAAAATTTTCCTGATAACGGTTTGGAACAACTGGTCACATTGCAATTGTTCACAGTTGAAGAATACAGTAATACATTGTCAGACTTTGCCTGACCTGCTGCCGCGAAGCGGCAGCCCCCGCGCATAGTTTCAATTGAACATTTTATTTGAAAATTGAAAATGGGCTGCAACCTAAGGCAAGTAATACAGTGTGTATTGTGTGTAGCTTTTGTTGCGTTTTAAGTGCTCTTGTTTTATTTTTTTGATAAAACAAAATTACAATCAATACATAATCGTCCCTATATAAAAAATGGGTTTATCCTGAAAATAAAAATTTGTATGAAACTGGAATAAAAAGAATTTTTTTCTGTTTTAAAATCTGGTTAAAGATCTTAAAAGTCTTTAAAAACTACAAAAAGGGGTTTTAACATTCAATTTTTAAGAAACCATGTAATAGCGTATTGAAAACCTATGGGATATCATATCCCTGTAAAGATTCACATGAGGTATCCATTCATTAGTGCTGATCTGAGATCAAATTAAGATCTAACTCTTCCACATTGATTGGTCTCTGATAAAATCGACCTCTATGACCCCGAATTGCAATGTGTCAAGTTTTCAGTAGCTCGATTCTGATTCTTCTTCTGACAAAGTTCACAGTATCTGTGATCTGAGTATTTTTGATTTGTTTTATGACTCAGCTTTTCACTCAGTTTCTTAAGAAAACAAGAACATTCTTTTGCCATTCTGCCAGTTGTGGAGAAGACTAAGGGTGTGAATTGTCCATGCTCAATTTGTATCACTCGACTGTTGCACATCCTTTTCTTTTCCTTCTCATGGTCTGAATACATTTTCTCCAAGGATTTATTGTTATTAGACATGGCTCCGGGGTGCAGCACCCTTGTATCTTGTTTTATTGCTGCACCGCTAGTGTAACTTGTTTTATGGTCAGTCAGTGGAGTAACATTATAGCTGTAGCCAATATGGCACCCCTAGTGGCGCCCCTGGTATAGGGGTTACTCGGCGCTATTTATCTAAATAAATTGCGAAGTTATTAAACCAAACACGTGATTTTGCTAGTTGCGCAGTCAACCTTGCAAAATTGTTACTTGTTTTTCTGAAAAATACTTGTTTTTCTTGTCCCACATTTTTATGACAATTTGGTGCCCTCTATAATGGCACCCCCTGGCATAGCCGGGGCTTCAGGGCATTGTTACGCCTCTGCAGTCGGTTATACATCAGTATACAAGTTCGTGTATACCCTATGGAGGTTCAGCCATTGAAACTCTCTACGGCTTTGACTGGAGCAGACTAGTGGATGTAGAGTCTTGTACAAGAAACTGGTTCAAAGAAGTGAAAGCAAAACTAGACGTCAAATAAGAATGTGCAATGGGACTGTGTGCAGATGTATTTAACTCCAGGAAAACCAGGAAAGATCATCTGTCTTTCTGGCTTGCTGATGCTGTAGACATCATTTATCATGGAGCATCAATTTGTAATACATCATTTTATAAAAGTTCGAAATTAAAAAATTACTAGGTATTGCAATTACCTTATGTAATGCCACTCGAAAGCTTGTAAAATTACTTCAATAGATACATTGCAAACGCATTAATTTATTGCATAAATACCACTCGCAAGCTTGTGGTAATAATATGGTATTTGCACTATTAATAGTAATATCACCGTATAAAACTATGCCAGGTCATGTCCAAGAAAAATCTAAAAAAGCTCCGTATGTTATGTATGCATTGGAAAACAGGAAAAAATATGAGAAAAAAGAAGGGAAACAGCTGTCTTTCAGCAAACTTTTTGGAATTGGCTAGCACAGATTGGGCCAACCAGCCAGAGGATGTCAAAAAACATTATAAAACTCTTGCTAAAAATGATAACTCATCTACTGTCACAC
>JH152965.1:119531-139679 GCA_000226015.1 Mnemiopsis leidyi | reverse complement strand
CCACATTACAACTCCTCCACATTACAACTCCTCCACATTATAACTCCTTCCACATTACAAACTCCTCCGCATTACAACTCCTCCACATTACAAACTCCTCCACATTACAACTCCTCCACATTACAACTCCTCCACATTACAACTCCTCCACATTACAACTCCTCCACATTACAACTCCTCCACATAACAACTCCTCCACATTACAACTCCTCCACATTACAACTCCTCCACATCACAACTCCTCCACATTATAACTCCTCCACATTACAACTCCTCCACATTACAACTCCTCCACATTACAACTCCTCCACATTACAACTCCTCCACATTACAACTCCTCCACATTACAACTCCTCCACAACCACAGACAGACTACGATGTATTTATAAATACTACACCGCACGTTTAGTCACTCTGGAATTACACTTATAGTACCACAATAAAACACTTCTGCAGGGAAGTCATTGTTGGACTGTCTTTGTGTGGGTAATAGGAGCTCTAAGTGGATAAATTTATCTATATCCTTGGCAATAGAATTAGATTCAAGTTATATTTGGCACATTTTATGGTAATTCAGACCGCCCTTTCGTGATACAAAAATATTAAACCCGGGACACAGTAGTATAGATTTTATTAAAACTTAAACTTTTGATATACAGACCAAAGCTGTATAATCTTGTCAAGCTGAGGGAAAAGGCAGTAGATAGAAGTGTTAAATCTTATGTAAACAACATGTTTCACTTCCAGTTATTTCAAGTGGGAAGACTTTACAAACTGTTATTTTTGTCATCAGAAACACCTATCCTCTATCATGGTTTTTCGAAGACGAGTGCTTCAAAGGCATTTTCCTAGATACAATCTTCTTCGGTCGACTCAGCCGAAGGACTGGGAAACCGTGATTTATGGTTAAATAAGGAGGGTCTCTAAGGAATCTTCCAGGTTGCCCCTTATTACAACTGTTATGCATGGGTACAGGTGCAGTTTAACAATAAAAATCTGTAAACAATGAATGTTAAATATCAATTGTACATTAAGCATTTGTCAGTGCAATGCATTAAGTGCAATACATTAAATATCTGTACTGCAGTACATTAAGTAGGTGTACTGCAATACATAAAGTATTTGAACTACAGTAAAATATTCCCGCAGCACCTAGCACCCTCTTCACTGTACAAAAATGTCTTGGCTCCATTCCAAAATGAGACTGTCCTAAATACTAACTACACAAAGTGACATTTAGTTTTGGAGCTGTTGAAACGCAGTTTGGCACTGTCTTGACCGCTGCTATTACGGTCGAGATTTCGCACAAATAATGTCGAATATAGTACTTGTAATTCGTACACTATGCAACCTGTAACCTTGATATCCAGTTTCAGTTCCTTTCTTTTGGCACTGACCGACTAAGCTGGCGATACATGTTTTGTGAACACCCTATATTACATCAGCCATGTTACGTAGTATATGTAACCTTGTCAACTTCCTTTTCATTATGTCACACCACATAAGCTTTACCTTCCGTGATTTAGACGGATGTTTCCCAAGTTACAGCCAAAACGAGTTAACTATTGAAACTCAAGATGTGTAGTGATTTTTAACTTTTTACTTTCAGGAGACATTAATTGTGTGGTCGGAGAATGACACGACAGAATTGGCCCTGAGTTTTCAGGAAAGGGCCGGCTGCGATGAAATCTGGGCCAAGATCTGCCAAGTGAGTAATTGTGATCTTTTGTCAGAAAATCGTTTCTCATTCCTTTATTATGTATTATGGAGACAAAGTGATATTTTATGTATAATTTCTCCTATGTTGCGGTAAAAAAGCGGGAAAGCAACTTCAAATTATCTTTACCGTACCGTGTCGATAAAGAAAATGTAGTATGTTTGAAATTGTTTTCACATCTCTGAGCCCGTTCGGTTATTATCCATTCGGATTTTTATATCACTCCCATTCTTGACTAATGATGAGCCTCGATTTCAGATTATGCCTGATAATTAAGTCATTCGGCAATTTTGTTAGATTCTTAACCGAGGTCCAAGCATTAAGCAATTAGCAATGTTGTTTTATCTTACATCGAGACTTCTTGATTGACCCATTTTATTTGAAGGTATAATTTTGAATGCTAATTGAAACTTCTGCCAATAACAATGGGTATTAATGAGAAATTTGCCCATTGGATGGCGGCGTTAGTTCGCAAACCTGCTTGATATCATGCCAACGCGCGAATATCTGAGAGTATACAGTTGTCAGCGCGCAGCACTAAACTTGTAAAGAGTTTTCATTGAAAGCATTTACTGCAGTGCTGCGCGCGTCTCGTTTATTAGGTCAGACTGGTCCAGACGATCAATTTTCAAAATGACATGCAAAACTATTGACCCTGCTAAACACTGCAGACTCTAATTCACCATATTCTAAATTAATGTTGTGTACTTATGTCGCACTTATGCTGCTTCTGATGAAATCATGTTTAGGGTGTTGTATGTGCAATTACACTCTGACTTCAGCCCCATGTACAGTCTGTAACCTCAGATTAACCATCCGTAGCCCATCCGCGAAGTTTCCTTTTTTGTCGAGTTTTTTTAAAGTTAGACTTTCTAGAAATTTCGTTTGGTTAGAGTTAGATGCCTATACAGCTGTTTAATGATTATCTATCAGGTAGATCTATAATTTTTATCATTAAATTCTATTGATTATTACTCCATGTAAGGAGATAAAGCTATTGTAAGAAATCTCTAATTAAAATTTTAACCTCATATTACGGTAAATTGGCATGATATGAACTGTCAAATAGAACAAGTGCCTTTATCTATTGCATAAATTCCAATCATATTTGTATTCTTAGCTTAAGTTCCAGTTCCGTAGTGTATTTTTGGTAATATTTAATTACGGAATCGTCGCTCATTAACCCATAATCCTATTGTTAGTTTTTTCGTAGTTAATTTCATTTTCCCGACGATTAATTGACACATTTACTATCCTAAACAATAGTAGTGTTGTCTTATCCACTGGCACACAATAGTCGCGGATGATATGTATCAAATTTTATATAAAAAATCACAGCCGGTATATTCGAGGACTGTTCCTAAAAGATTCTGAAGGTTTTATGTATAGTTGACATTAAAGCTAAGCATTACTTAGCTTCGGGATGGTTTCTCTGTTTTCGATTGTCACGGTGATTTAAAAGTGCTAAGCTTGGGTTCAGAGTGGACTTCAAAATTGCATGCTGTAGCGGCTTGCAAACGTATTCCATCATATCGAATACCGTCCATGTATCTACACTACTTAATCTTACACTGAGACTTGTGGCGTAACAGCGATTTGTACACACACGGTGATTTATATCTGCAGTTCGAACAAGATAGTGCCAATAACGGAATACCCCACTATACACGCACAGGTGCATGAAATAGTGAAGTTTGTGTGTACCATCGATTATGGCGAAGTCTTTACCCTCTCTCATACATGTGTCAAAGTAAATTGATCCCGCACATTTGGTGTATTGCTATAAACCAGAATACAAAAGTATATACTGTAGCTACTGCAGGCACGTACAGTTTTTTACCTGCAAATGTCTTGTTTCTGTGTTTGCGTGCTGATCATATAAATTTCTTAATTTTGTATTTCAAATTTTTATCGCAGTCAATAATAGCACTGACGTGAACTTCACTGTCAAACTTTTTGATTTATGTGGTTATTTTCGAGCTTGTACGGGGCCTGTACTCGCACTATGTACATGCCCCTCCTTAAAGCAATTTGATATTTGCGTCCAACAGCGGTACATGATTGTATTTCTCTCACGCTGAGAATCAACATACTCTACTGTAATACTGAGGCCGGCCAGTTACTCGATCGTCACATATTTAATGTCTTTATACCCTTTATACCTTTGAAATTGGTGATATTTTTCATCATACTTAACATTATCCGTAAAAATGATATAAGTCTCGGGTAATCCATTTATTTCTTTTGTGTGCTCCATCCTAATGCTTACAATTCACGAATCACGACCAATACCAAACAAAATTTGACATCGCTGTTCGAACTTAAATTTAACTAACTATATATACTTTCTATATAAAGGAAATGTGTGCTCTAAAAGGAGAGACGTCGATCTCTGAATTTCGCAATATCTCGCTCTCTGACAGTTGCTCTCATTTTCTCTATTCACTCAGATAACCCTTGTATTCGTTCTCCATGTCCACTGTTTTTGTCTGTACAAAAAGCTTTTCTATTTTTGTTGTATTTAGAGTTTAGACGTACAACTAGAAATGTGCATATATTTCCTGATTTTATTGATATCTATTGGCTCCCGATTACCAGTGATCTTGTCACAGGGCCCTTTTTTCAGTTTCTGACCAGCCACCTGCTAAAACTTAAAGTTAAAGTTAAAACTTACATTTTTACATTTTGAAATGCAATTAGACCAATTTTCTCGCTTTTCCCATTATATCGTCCCCATTGCATACTTAAAGATTTAAAATATGTCATATTTAAATGACCAGTGAAGCACTATATTGATTTTTAAATCTCGCAGCTAATGCTAGTTATTACTCCGTTCCCATCCAGGTCCAAGGCAAGGATCCCCAGACCACCACTATTACCCAAGAAATGGACAACGAAGAAAACGAAGAAGAAGAAAGGTTTGAGGATATACCGGACGCGGCCATGCCCATTGACTTGCCGCCTTGCGAAATCAGTAGACTCTTCGAAGTCAGAGAAGTAATCGAGGGCGCTATGAACAGCCCCATTCGGAGAGAAAGATTAGCTGTTGCTCTGCAGTCAGAGAACTACATCCCTGTAAGTTAATTTTTTTCAAATTTCGGGTCAATAATTTTTTAGTAGAGTTTATAAAGTTTTGAGTATATTTTTAATCATGTTGGACCGGATATATTGCGAGATTTATAGGTTAAATCTTGCTATGAATTGATAACTAGCAGTATTTGTTGAATAACTCAACAGCCAATTCCTCAGGCATCACAGGCATATATAACAAAATTATTCATACAAACAGAATTCCAACAAAATGTTTTCAGCAATTGATAGAGATATTCCATGTTTGTGAAGACCTCGAAAATACCGAAGATTTGCACATGCTCTTCGATATCTTCAAAAGTATATTCATGTTGAACAAAAACGCTATCTTTGAAATCATGTTTACAGAGGATTACATATTTGAGGTAAGACTTGGTTTCATAATAGGAGCTGATCATTTTGTGTTGACTACATGTTGGTCTTTGTCTAATTATAATTAAGGTCAGACCTATTGTGGTTTGCAAAATCAACTGATGCAGACCTCATGTTTTGAGAGTTGAAAATTACAATTAGCAACTTTTTCAGGTGTTGGGAATATTGGAGTACGACCCATCATTATCAGAACCCGCAGGACATCGACAATTCATTAGAGACAGAGCCCAGTTTAAAGAGTGCATTCCCTTTACTAACCCTACACTACTCGACAAGATTCATCAGACCTACAGAGTTCAATATATCCAGGTACCTGCACGACTGACCTCAAGTATTTGCATATATTTCTGTTCCATTATTAAGTTAACCACTCTTTTTCGCAATTAAAAAATGTTTTTCTAACGCGTCAGAATTCTTGGGGAGGAGTCGGAGCTTTTTTCTACCACGTGACAGCGTTTCTCGAAATTGATTGGTCGTATCTGGCTTTTTATCGACCAATCGCTGTAACATGATGAAAGAAATTGCCTCGTCCTCCCTAAAATTCTGACGTCCATTGAATAGATTAAAAAAAGTAACATTCACAATGCTCACTGTCACGTGAACCCCGTTCCAGGACATAGTATCCCCTACACCGAGTGTCTTCGAAGACAACATGTTATCTACCCTCAGTTCCTTTATCTTCCTCAACAAGGCAGACATCGTGTCCATGTTGCAGGAGGACGAGGTATGTAAACATCGCACACTCCACATACCATACACATGGGTGTAAAATTGTTTTTAACTCATGTGTAGCTCCTGTTTATCTTGCGTTTTTTCATTTTTTTGGAATTGTCTCATTGAATGTTAAAATAATTTTTCTAATCTAATTGGACAGATAATTTTTTGTCTGTAGCATGTCTAAAGGTCTTTAACTTAGCCCTTCTCCTCGTAATTTATCATTTTATATTACTACAACTCATTAATTACGAACTCCAGCTTATTAAACAATATATAAAAAGTAGAAACTTCAGATATTTCTCACAAAACTGTTTCAACAACTGCAAGACGAAAACCTTGACATAGCCAGACGGATCGACCTTGCGTGCCTTCTCCGCGAGTTTTGTAACTTTTCTAATACGCTCCAGGTACCTAGTTAACGTCATATTCCATTCTGTCCTCACTCCAATAACTTGAACAATGTAAATTAAGTGATACGACAGGCTTTTATTCATATACATATATATAATTCCTACGGTCCTTATTCTTACAAAATATCTATTCTGCAATTATTCTAAAACGCAATTTTCCATTCAGGTACAAGGTAGAACTTCCTTTTTACGATCGCTGGCAAACAAACGATTGTTCCCCACTCTAGAGTTCCTCTTGGCGATTGATGTAGAAGAGATTTGGTCGGTTGCAGCCGATATCCTATCCTTCGCAACTGACACCAACCCTTCGCTCGTGCGAGACTTCATGGTCCAGGTTTGTCCGCCAAACATATAGTTTGCAATGTGCGCCTTTTTGAAGTGTTTTTGTTCTGGTTTAAACTTCAATTTCTAACAAACTTTACAGGATAACTCTAACTCTAATACTCCGATCCAGGAAGCTACAAGTCACGACGAGGACGCTCTTCTAGTCAACATTGTGATAGAGCGGGTAGTCAACCACCCTGGATGTAACGCTGAGGGAACCTTGTTTGGACTTCTCCGTACTCTTATCGACCCCGAGAACATGCACCGGTCTTTAAACCGGCTGGAGAAGAGCGAGTTTCTCCAGTTCTTCTACAAGGTTTGTCTTTGTCGTAGCAACCTGTTCTAGAGGAAAGTATTAGATCTATTGCTGTAAAAACGATCCTGCTGGTATAGTTTCAAGATTACTTCTGGTATATTTTCAAGACTAATTCTGGTAAAGATCCGGAAGAATTTATATATATAAACTTAATGGCTGACACAGTGCCTTGCATGCTATTAGCTGCAGTATTCACACTTAATTAAGTACCCAACCCCACAGAACGCGATGCACCGTCTCACAGAACCAATAATCCTGGCTACTCACGGGACTGAGTGTCTGAAGTACGTCAGTCGGACAGAAAACTCATCTCTAGTAGCTAGTGTACTGGACGTCTTGTCTTTTGCTGTGGAGAATCACACCTACCATGTCAAGAACTACATCTTATCCAAGGAGATACTTCAGAAGGTGAGCTTTAGATCTAAGTTAGTTTTCTTGATATACTTCTCTGTTATGTATTGGAAAAATCTCGTTGTAATTTATGTCGAGTCTTTCATAGCAAAAGAATCCGTGACTTAACAAGCACTTTTTTTCAGGTATTACTGCTGATGAACCCCCGATATTCCTTCCTGGCGCTCAACGCTTTGAAGTTCTTCCGCAAGATTGTCGGTCTTAAAGACGAGTTTTACAACCGATACATCATCAAGTTTGACCTCATGTCCTTCGTCATAGACGCCTTCGTTAAGAATGGGTTAAAGCACAACATGTTGAATTCAGCTGTCTTGGAACTGCTGGAGTTTATCAAAAGTGAGGATATTAAAACTCTGATCAAGTACGTTTGTGAGAAGCACATCACGAAACTGATGACTGTGGAGCAGTGTTCCACTTTCAAGGCTTTGAGGACTAAGTTTGAGCAGCAACAGGAACGAGAAAGCGCTAAAAAGGGCGAAACGATTACCGGACCCAAAAACTTTGACTCTTCCAATCGATTCAGACGGGACGCGCGAGACCTCGACGAAAACGAGGAAAACTACTTCAACGACGAGGACCCAAGCGATCTGAACAAGCCACTGTACAACTCTCCTTTAGTTGTTCAAAACAAAGTCCTGGACACAAAGCCACCCCCCAACAAAGTCATCAACTCGGAGAAGGTGATTACCACGCCCCTGGAGAAGGTTATAACACCCTCGGACAAGGTGATACCTACAATCAACTCCACCACCCTGGACAAGGTGATAACCACCCCTCTCGACAAGGTGATGTCCTCCTCCCTCCCCGCCCTCGACAAGGTCATATCAGCATCCTCTCCCCTGGTTGATTACGCCGACGACAGCGACGAGGAGGACGAACCGCCCCTCAATAAAAGACAGAAAATGAGCTCAACGGTCACGTGATGTTCTTGTGGATGTCACGTGATCCGTTGTGCGCGCTCCACGTGCGTATACACGTGGGCGCTTACGTCGGGTGGCGCCACGATGTCATGTGATCACATTGCTACTGTTAGTGTTGTCGAAAGTTCGTGTAAATTACGCTAGCTGCGATTCGAAACTACAGATCGAACTGCAGTAGGTTCCGGGGGAACGTGTGAGGATGAGGAAATTCAGTGCGTCCAAGTCGGATATCGTTATGTATAACAAACTCTTATATGTATTGAAAGTAATGCAGAGCACCTCGAACAGCAGCGAGATAATTATATATATAAATTATTTGAAATTAATTTTAGTGAATATAATTCAGGAGTCTTAATTTTTATCTTTCATAAAATTCTGACTTGCAGGTGTCACACTTAAATGGGTACCATTTCGGCGTTTCTGTTGGATCCTGTACTGTATATTGAAATTGAATTCCCGTTTTTTGATTAGCTGAACAGAACTAAATGATTATTAAAAGTGTAATTTGATGTGAGTGTGTGCGACTACGATTTAAGAAATCCGGAGCAGCTTTTAGCGAATATTGTGCATGTCGGTGTTCAAATTGAAAGTTATTTACCAAGGTTTTATGTACTAAAATTTTCCATTTAGATGCTCTGTCTTAGATATGTTTTCCAGGATCCTAAACCTATATATTTCTTTCAGTGTGGCTTTTTAAGAACACCGATTTTACAGTCAGGATACTTATTTTGTACGAACCCAGAATACTAGCAAGACTTTTCCACATTTTCATGATCCTGCTATCCATTATTATTATCAATTATAAACTCATTGCGGTATTTCAGGAGAAAAGACCGATATTTAGTTTCAAGGGTAACGTTTAAGTTCTGTAAAGTATCAGCTGCATTGGACAATTTATGGTTTCCTGAATATGAGTGGACCGGTCCACCGTAAACGGTTAAATTATTTCGGAGCATTGGTGACAGTTTGTTGTGATATATAAACATCTCATGTCCTCTTTTAAAACTTTCACTTTTTTATTTAAATCTGAATGAATTGATATGATTGCTTTTTTTGTTTGTGGGCACTCACTTTGCCTCCCCGTTTTGACAAGAAGGCTACGTCCGCCTTGTGGCAATCGTCTCATGGAGCTACTCCGGATTGCAGGCATAGACCGGACCTGGCTGTGCCTGGGGTTCGCCAGGTTGGTACTTCCGGGGCACATAGCTTGGTTATGGCCCTGCTGGATCGGTGATGTCCCGAAGGACATCTACCATAGTGATCCGTCATCGGAGGACTCCTAAAACCCATTGGGAATCAGGTGGCGAGACACCCTTCCGGAATAGTGGTAGTGGATACTACGAAGAACTACCACCGCGTTTTGCTTGCGGTCCTGCTTGGTAATCCTCGAGGTTGAGGCTTGTGAATGGTGTATGTGAGGCCGGAATCGAGTGTGGTACTAGTATTACTCGATCTGGTGTGATTTGCCTGAAGTTATGTGTTGGGTTTAACGTACCCTTGTTGGAAAGTGCTTGTTTTGCTGCGTGCGTCCAGCTGACAGCGCGCTCTTATATGAAGCTGATAGGGGGCGTTTTTCCATGGTTGCAACTTGCATCTGATATGTGGCGTTTTGTTTAAGGCACATTTCTGAGTTAGTCTTTACCAGTTCCCCTTGTCTGGTTTTGTTTGATGTTTCACTGTCCGTGGCGGAGGATTATAATTCATAAACTCATCAGATGAGCGGCTAGAAGACGACTAGCGGCGGGGGTTTTGATTCATACACTCATTATATGAGCGGCTAGAAGTAGAAGACGACTAGCGGCGGTTAAAGGTGGTTACGTGAGGGGGTGCATATGAATTGTGAGTGACCAAAAATAAAATTGATGTGTCAACTGTTCGTTACCTGAGCTGTGTCAGGCCCCAGGGTCTGCAGGTTGAACCTCGAACAGCTTAAATGAGGGGATCTGATCATCTGATGGGGTGACTCTCAAAGTTGACTGACAGAGTTGACAGGGGACTATCTCTTGATGTCCAATACCAACCCATATGATTGCTTATTTTGTTCTGCTTCTCGTCCCACTTTTATTTCATATCAGCATCAAAAACGACTAGAGCTGAACACGTGTGACGTGATTTATTGAAGCCGAAGATGATATGATGATGAGCATTTTTATTTCATTTTCAAATTATTTGCCAGACATTGCCCGTCCCTGCTGCTGCATCATCGGGTGATGCGCTTTTAGAATTTCTTCGAAATTCATTCGCTAGGGCTGAATTGCCTTTTTTAGTCACTAAAGTAGGGGGCTAAATGTCCATCAATTCATTGACCCGTGTGGGTCATACTCATTACTCCTAGACTATTTCCTACGGTCACAGACAGTAACCCTGATTGTCGGTTGCGTATTTCCTTTGCACTTTGTATTGGGCATGCCTGGGGACCTCAGTCGGAGAGGACTGTGAAGAGAGCTGCACGCAGCGCCCGGTAATATTGGGCCAGTATCCGTTGTACTTGTAATTTTACTTTTTGGTCAAATCGCTCAGCAAATATCTCTGCTGAGCGTGTTTTCGAGTTGTTACCCGACTCGCAGCTTTGCTGCTCTATTGTTGACGAGATTATGTCCATCTAACGAGCTGTGAGAGTCTGGTATCACCCCGACAACTATGAACTATCGTTTCGTTAGACGGATATTATCTTGTCAACTCAGCATGGCTCTTTCTAAGTCAACGGACGCCTTCGATCAATTTGTTGCTAATTTTAATAAACCAGTATACTTTTGAATCGAATTGCCGTAGCACTAGCACTAGCAGTAGCATCACGTTGCGCCGCGCGGGTCTTCGCTGTTCGGGGCAGCACTAACTAGCCTAGGAGTTAGGACTGACTAGCCTAACGTTGCGGCACATTTTCACATTACAAAAAAAGGCTGCAAGCCTGACATTACCGGGCTTCGCGGCAGCAGGGCTATGCAACGCTGCACGGCAGTGGTGGTGCCACGATATGATCTAGAATTGGCAAGCATTGACTTAGACTTAGAACGTCTAACTGCTAACGCAAGCTAGAGAGCAGCAATGAGCAAAGAGCCGTTCGTTGTCGCAGGCAAGTACTATTAGGTCTGAGGTACCGGTACCCAGGTAAGACTTAGCTTTCTGCTTTGTCAGGCCTGCTACCACGAAGCGTCACTCGGCACGCGGACAGCCCCCGGCGCTCGCAGTCGCCTTCGCGTTGCGAAAAATGGCAAATTAAAACACCGGAACATAAATTGTACAAGTCTGTGTAGGTAACGTTCACAACTTAACAAATTTTCATCAGTCATAGTATTATTATGAGTATGTTTCATTCAACTTAAAACACTTGAAGTTCAAGTAATTCTAATGGTGAGTGATGACAGTATTCAATTTGAAGTTGAACTGAACCCAGGCAGGATCATAATTGAAGAAAATTAGATCCAGGCTAACAGTAACAATTAACGTTAAGATCACTGCCAATAGTACCGTGGTCACTCCCAGAATATCAGATAGAACTAACTTGAGGGGTCATACTGCCATTCGATTAATATGCAATATGGTGTAATGCCAATGGTGTCGCCAATGCAGTTGTATACTGTAAGCAGCAGCTGGTCAACTCAATTTGATGCTACAACAAAAGTGTTATTCTATTTCCAAACATTTAATCATAATATCATATTCTAAATTGCCATTGCTCATTAAATCAACTTTGAGGCAAATGCACAACATTTGAATTTCTTATATCTACAAATTTACAAATTTCTTTTAAACTTAAACTCATTTCACAAATCTGCAAAATTACAAAATCGAAAAAACCAATGCAAGCTGTAGACAAAAAGAGCAATCAATATCTTTGATTGTAGTTGTACAATAGAATTTATGAGAAGAATTCATCATCGCTGGCTGTGTTGATGTTGTTCTTGTTTCGAGTCACGGCTGATGCAAGGCCGGATGCAGGAGTTATGAATTCCATTTGATCGTAGATGTTCTTGATACTATCGTTATCTGCCCACGATTCACCTAATAGTGATACGTAAAAATGTTTAACCTTTGTTAGGAAATTATGAGCGGTTTTAAATTAAGGAGATAATCAAATTACTCCTTTTATAATACCCATCGTTCGCGAATCGGCCGCTTAGATTCGCCCACGTGCGCGCGGCTTTATATCTCGTATCTATAAATACATAGCACATTTTACCGAAAGAAATGAATCTCGCGTGTGCAGCTAAGTAAACTGCACTCAAGTTAGTAAAGCAGGTATGAGCTGAACTTAATGATATGGATTGAACAATTCATCAGAAAAATTAAGTAGATTGCATATGCGGGGAATTATGATACAATCCTAGATAAAACTTACACACTTGCAATCATGCAGAGAAAAGAGGTTATGATCGAGCTCGATTAGCTCTAGAAATGTTCATTTTATTGCATTAAGACTGAAATCAAGATTACGATAACACGATTAGAAATAAGAAAGAAACGCAGAGATGGAGGATATATACTTACTTTCACTTTTGTTGTATTCCATATCATGCTCCATTTTACCACTCAAGCTGAGATCTTCATCTCGGACGCTTAGTGACTGAAAATAATGGACGGTTAGAAAGAAACTTGAATCTAGACCACGTACCAGTAGTTGTTATACTAGTAGTTTTAATTCATGTCTTCAATAAGGGACGTGTCTGTTTTAAGAAAAAAGTTCAAGAATTTTATATTTTTAAAGAAACATTTTCCCATTATTACTCGTTTTTAAGGTTACAAAAATGTTACTTCTAGGCATTGCACTAATGTTCGTATTTCAAAATTATCCTAATTTTGTAAAGTGAATGAAGTCATGAAATGTAACCAAGGAAACAGCTCGCATTTCGAACAAATATTCAGTGACACAACTTAAGAGCATCTCTACTTGAATACTAAAGTATTCAGCGTGATTGAGAACTTAATTTGGATCGTAAATTATCACTTAAGATCCAACCGTTGCTAGGTATGTCAATTATGGTTCTATGGCGACCAAAAACAATCCTTAAAACAAGCGAAGTGGACGAAACTCCCTTGGGCGCGTCTGTTAAAACAGGTGGTATGACGAAAATCTAACGCCAATGTTCGTTGTGATACAGCAAAACTTAACCAAGTTTTACTAAGTATCAGAAAAAGGATAAATTGGGTCGGTTCTATCCCTTCTGGTATTGCGGTGCTGCAAGAACTGTAGGGGCTGCAAGACCCTTGGTATTTTAGCAGCACACCCTCCATGATTAAATGTTTGAAAAGAAAGTTCGCTTAAAAGCAAAGCGACGGATAATTTTCCTCATCAAAGAAAACAATTCAATAAACCTGTTTGTGCACTCACCCTTTTTCTTTCGATAACCTTCTTATTGTGTTCCCTAACTTTCATTACCCTTTCTTTGACAAAACCTTCTCGATTCTTCGACACTTTGTTAAGTCTACTTTCGCTCTGAAATGTATAATATTTCAGTCTAATGCAGTAGGTACACAAAAGGAGATACACAAAATTCACTTTATAAAGTTAAGTTCACGAAATGCTGATTTGTTCGACTTTGGGAAAGAAGAAAAATTGAGTGCGTAGTTTGTAGATGGCTGATGGAATGTTTACCTCGACAAAAACGCGTTGAGCAGCCTCAAAATCACGGCTAGCTTTGCTTATTTGTCTGCTGTTCTGTCGGGCTAGGTTAGCTGTTTTTTCTCGTAACCTCTGAACAAATAATAAACCAAATTTAGCATAAGAAATTTTGGATACGTGATTTGTCTAAAATTGGAGGTTATGAGTCATTTCGTAATAAGATAAATTGAATTAGCGCGAAATGGCTGATGATAGATTCTCAATATAGTGGGATTTCATCGAATCCAAAAACCTGTTCCCTCTTTCGCTCATGTTCTCGCTGTTTTCTGGTCAAATCTTCTAGTGTCATTGGTTTGGCGCCTTTTAACGCCTAGTCGATAAGTTTTATGTTACACATCCCATAAAGCTAAAATATCAAACTACATACTGTAGTTGATGATGGTAGTTTACGGTAGTTATAATACTCTGGCTAATCGTTTATCCAGAAATAGATATACAGCAATGAAAGTATTGCTTACTTGAAGCCGTCGTGGAGGAGGGTTAATTCTTGCTGGACTGTTCTCGTCTTGAATAAGAAACGCCGCCCCACCTCTGTGTTTCTTTATCATTTCCATTTTGCTGGACGGCCGGCGTATTCCTTCTGCTAATTAGGGAAGAAATGAGCATGACAGAAAATTTCCCGTTTCATTCAATAATGTTGAATTCATTTATGCAAAACATCGAGATACAGACAAAGGCTATTGGATTCAAAGTTTACCTGATTCTACATTCATACAATTCTTAGTTTTAGTGAAGGCTATAAATTTGCCTGAGTCTTATTGTAAATTTTGTATATATTGTGCCTACGCCAATTATCCTCGAATGTTAGCCATCTTAATTTAGCCCCAAACTCCACCGAACAATCAACTGTTCAAAACCCCTATGAACAAGGACTACCTTTTCTGGGAATAGGTTCAATGACCCGAAACGTCCACATATACCTAAAATGTTTTATAGTTATATGAATTTGCAGAACGGTTTAATGATCGTTTTAGAAAAATAGAATCAAAACAAAACAAAACACTGCACGCAAAAATGTGGCGTGTCGCGGTTTTTGAATCTAGCTCCTTCATAAACAAAACGGCGCGAAGTACATTTTAAAATAGTTAGGCGCGACATTTGGTATGGATGGCGCCAATTAGATTAATTTATTGGCGTACGGGATTAAACTGCTGTTAAACTGCGAAGCTAATACCACATGTTTGCCCTGCCCGTAAAATTTCATACATGTACACATTCATGAATGTTGACCCTTCAATAAAAATTCCATTTAATATGATAACAAAAAGCGTGATTTGAAGACGCTCGATGTTCACACACATTCTGCGACGATAGGAAACCCAGCGTGATCTAATCAATCAAAATTTGTGCTTAGGCCAAGCGGAAATAATTGACACGGAGAACAGGTATTAACCTCTCAGTCACAGACGCGATAACGATTATTCAAGGAATTAGACAAACAAGGGGGTTCTCCGTTAAAGTTTCGGTTAACATAAGTGAAACGAAACTTAAGATTACAGCAAAGCTGATGTGATGTGTGAGCTGTGAATTCACTAATGTGACGGTAAACCAGATTCTCCACTATTCTTCTGCTTTTACTATACCATCTCATATTTTTTGAAAATTGTTTCACTGATTTCCAAGTTCCAACTTAATTGTACTTCAAGTTATGTCTGTTTTGTAAATGGAGGTTGCACCTTAAGCACCGTCAAATTTGATCCGTATCCGGTGTTACATGCGATTGCATACAATATTAGTTATTACACGTCATCGATAAGTAACACACTTCACGAAAAAGCATGATGCATGCCATGTCGTACAAACCAGAATCATTTACTAAACAGCGTATGACGTACTTGCTGATTAAAACTGCGCCCCTAATCACTTTAGCGCAAAGTGAGGTTTGTCACTCACACAAGGCTACTTAACACCAGGGATTTTTGCACCAAAGCATAATATTTTACTCAAGCTTATATGCTTGACTTCATGTTCACACGCTATCAATGTAACGCTACATGGGCAAGCAAAGCTGTTAAAATAATTGAGAACAACTGCACACATAAAACTACACTGGGGGTTCACAGAGATTGCTAATATCATGCAACGTTTTTAAGAGCGGTCGTGTAACTTGCACGATTTCTGACATTTGATGTAGATCATCGTATTGATGAGGAGATTTCTTATTTTACAACCTAACGGTGAAAAGAGCTCTACCGATGTGAGCTACAAAAGAAATATATGGATATTGATGCCGTACTTCAAAAGCCTACTAGGTATTTTCGAAGTATAATACTGAACCTACATAGATATAATAATTTACATTTCGTGTCGATGCTTGACAGTCAATCTATAGCCAGTTGCTTCTTCTGGCTTGATATTGTGAATCATGTCATTATTTTGTGATATAGCATCATGTAACAAAACTATGAACATTTGTAAATTTATGAAGCAAAGGGTCACAAAAATGTTCCCACGTCATATCATATCACATAAGACAGACATAAGAAATAGGGTACGGCCAATCAATATCGAGCAATACTATCACTCGATGAAGACGATTTGTAACCCCTCCCCAAAAATTCCGTTCTCTGTTGAGACAATTAATAACTCACGTTGTGTCTGATGAGCTAAATGCGGTAGAATATCAGCTGGTAAAGTTCCGCTAGGGACGTCAGCTAAGGGAGGGACGTGTTTGGTCCGGGATCCAGGGATATCTGGGAGAGGAGGTGCGGGGGATCCCCACGTCCTACGCTGGATGAAGATCTCCTCATCAGATCCCTTCTCGTCTGAACCCTGACTGGAACCTTCGGAACCCTGAAAAAATGATTTGAGTTTACATGTTTAAAACAGGCCAAGTTAGAAAGTCTACAACAATCCCAACAATCTAGCTGTGTAAGGGGACTTTGTAAGATATAGTCTTTCTACTTTAAGTGTTAAGATAATTGTTCTTAATTCTCATCTCCAGTAGCTACCATTCCTACCATATCCTATATTGGAAGTAACTTACAATTCTGTTATATATTGAATCCCGAAATTTACAGGGTTGATGAAAGAGGATTTGAGAATGAGAAAGTTTGGGAATCTATTTTGTATGGTTACAACTTACATCGTGGATTAAGATTCCAAGACTGTTTGTCAAGAGGAGAGACCACCTTGAACAACGTTTCCAGTAATATCTACAGATATCATGGGTTGGTGGTATAGTGGTATCTACCCTGACCTCCTACACAGGAGGTAGGGGGTTCAAATTTAAATGAGAAGGGTCTCCGTTAAAAGATCTAACATTTTTTAGGTGCCCCTTCCGTATAACTGTAAAAGCCTGGGTACAGGTGTAACTACTACAAATAAAAATACATTGCCAGAAGTGCAAATCCAACCATGGAATCCTAATTGCAGTATTCTGATAGTAAGCAAACCGCATCAAAGAATTTAGCCACTTTTCTGCCGAGGCAAGCTATGGGACATTTTCTGCTTAAGCCAGCATGCAACTGAGCTCTTCTTCTGATGAAAGCATTGGATCCCATCATTAAAGCAATAAAATACGACATATCATCAAATAATAGATTCCGTACCTTCCCCCAACAATTCGTAACAGAGAACTTCAAGGGGGCGGTTGTAGAACTACCAGTGGAGAGAATCGCCTCTTCAATTGGAATGCTCTGTGCACATAAACTGGATCTTGGTGGTGAAGAATTCAAACACGATACAGATCACCAGGGAAGATAAGGAATCTTGAGTCACAGCAGAGCTTCAGGTTTCTTATAGAGGTTAATCGTTTCGTGCATCAGTTAAAGCTTCTGTTGGTGTAACTTCTCGACAATTTAACAGTGACTGGTCAGCAAGGAGGTGACACTACAGTTTGGCTAGGATAAGGAGGTGACACGATAGTTTGGCTAGGATAAGGAGGTGACACGATAGTTTGGCTAGGATAAGGAGGTGACACGACAGTTTGGCTAGGAGAAGGAGATGACACTACAGTTTGGCTAGGATAAGGAGATGACACTATAGTTTGGCTAGGATAAGGAGATGACACGATAGTTTGGCTAGGAAAACGAGGTGACACGATAGTTTCGCTAGGATAAGGAGGTGACACTACAGTTTGGCTAGGATAAGGAGGAGACACAGCAGTTTGGCTAGGAAAAGGAGGTGACACTACAGTTAGGTTAGGATAAGGAGATGACACGATAGTTTGGCTAGGATAAGAAGATGACACAATAGTTTGGCTAGGAAAAGGAGGTGACAAAATAGTTTGGCTAGGAAAAGGAGATGTAATTTTGATGAGAAAAAGGACTGCTAGTGTAGTTACGTACATCTTTTAGCAAGGAATATAATACGTAGTAAATAAATAAATAAATAAATTCTAGCTTTTATAAAACGCTTCAACTGTTAAAAATATCAAATATCGAAAGTATTCAATATTAAGTTATTTAAGCGTGGCCTTCAAAAAACTCAAAATCAAGGGACCTATTTATCATTGCTAAAAGCCAAATTAAAGAAATATGTTTTGAGAGCGGTTTTAAAACTTTCAAGTTCACCAATGGTTCTTATTGAAAAGGGAAGCCTATTCCATATCTGAGGCCCTGAGTGGCTAAATGCTGCTTCAGTCCTTGAAAAGTTGCTTCTAGGTGGAACTTTTAACTAATAACTAAAATATTTCAATCAATATGACAATGATCATGTTCACTGAAAGATATAGGTTAAGATTTATACAGGATTGTAATTACAGAATATCACATAATATACCTTCTAAAAAGACCTTATACAAATAATGTCAAAATAATTTATCGTAATAGTACGACGAGATAATCAAAACTGTTTTGAGGATGTACGTAACTAGACTAGCAGTCCTTTTTCTCATCAAAATTACAAAAAAACCCTCTTCCTTACACCATGTCTGGAAAAGGAGATGACACTACAGTTTGTTTAGGAGAGGAGGCGACACTTCAGTTTGGCTTGGAAAAGATCTATCTAACAAAGACACGTCGGTGTATGAAGTTTAGATAGAATGGGCCAAAACCGTAATAGACAAGATTCTCTTTTCTGTTATTAAAAAGGGGTTCTCTTTATGAATATCGTTTTTACTCTACATATGACAAGAATCGTGGAATGTTAACAGTTGGGGAGACAAGTTTGTCTGCATGGTAATGTGATGAAAGAACTTAAATGGAAACACAAGACATTCATGGAACATTAATTTTTTGATGACTTTGTTTCACTGAAACTGAGTTTAAAACTGTTACAACTGTTGCTTTCGTCTAGAATTGGACGTTATTTCGCGGTTCAGAACTCATTTTTCCGTCTCGAAAAGTAGAAACTGATTCAATTTTTCTATTAGAAACTGATGTTTTGGTCAGATAATGATGATAGTGTTAATAACTGATGTTTCAGTTTACAAATCGATATAATTTTTCGGCTAGAAATTGATGTTTCGGTCAAAAATGATTGGTCACAGTAAAACCGCCCCAAACCGGAAAATACTTCTCGCCAAAATTTCTGAAATAAACTAAAATTTTTTGCACCTATGGCTCAACTATCAAGACGGCTAGGGTATCACAGGATTAGAAGTTGGAGCACTAACCAATGTTGGAGTGACAAACTTCAGGATACAAATTACTATGTACTGAGTTTTGTTTGTAGTTTCAAGGTTGGCACCACAAGTACATACTTACATAGTTTGAAGTGGTTATCCACATGAACTATTGGTTTATTTTTTCATACTGCAATTTTTATTGTTTTTTGTTTGATCGTAAATCTTGTTGTTATTTTTGTTAGGCAATTATGTATACATTTCATGATGCGAAGTACATTCTGCAGCCTCAGGCATAATCATAAGAGTGTACATTCCTTTCAAGATGTCACCAATTTTTTTGACAAAATTTCAAACAAGAATTTATTTTTTTACCTAGTTTTTCCCCTGTTTTTTCTCTAGTGTATCCTGGTTTCATCTTGGAAGGAGCACTTCCCCCTATTGCATCCCACTGAATAAGGGCCTGATTCATTCAGCATTAAATTTGAATCAAGAATGCAACACTAAAATCGAGGAACATTGCATGTGAATCATCAACAATTATCCAATTTTTTCCATCTCTAATACTTTTTTGCCGAAGGCAAAAAAGTAAGTAGATGGTTTAAAGTGGTCGGATTTTGGAGATGGTAGGTGGGTAGGTAGGTAGATGGCGGTGTCCGCTGTCCGCTGTCACAAAGCAATTTTACACATAGTGCAGTGCGCGCCACCGTTACCATGTCGACGTCACAAATTGCCTCCGCAAAGT
>JH152965.1:68025-78619 GCA_000226015.1 Mnemiopsis leidyi | reverse complement strand
ATTGTATCAGTTAATGACGACCGTACCACCAGACTGTATCATGTTTAAATTAGTATCAGAGTAATGAGGACCTACCACAGACTGTATCATGTTTTAAATGTATCAGTTAATGAGGACCTACCACAGACTGTATCATGTTTTAAAAGTATCAGTTAATGAGGACCTACCACAGACTGTATCATGTTTTAAATGTATCAGATAATGAGGACCTACCACAGACTGTATCATGTTTTAAATGTATCAGTTAATGAGGACCTACCATTTCTGACACTCGGTAGATCGCCCCTCTCCGGGAGCAAAGACGTTGTCGTTGTAAACACAGGAACACTGGTCTTTCTCTACACACTCTCCATCGGCATCCAGCACCTGTGTACAGGAATGTGTAGGTTAACTGGCACAACACTTGTTTAGATCAAGTAATGATATGTTTTAAAGTTACACTGATCAACCTGAAGCACTACTTCTCTATGAAGCTAGATAGATTCAGCCTCGAAGCGCGAGTTTCTGCAAGACAACAACAAAAAAACCGACACCAATTTAACATCTCTATTTTAAAGCACAAGAAAACGCAGAAGCTGTCACCTTGTCGTCAGGACAGAAGCAGCCCTCGACGCAGGGGAGGGTGCAGGCTTTAGTGGTGAAGTAGTTGCTGCACGTGGAGACACAGGCCGACCCGCAGGAGTTGTATTCCATACCCGCCGGGCAGGTTGACGCTGCAATTTTGCAGGTTTACAATATTACATTGTGTTTTAAAGATTCATATTCCACATTTGTATACCTATCTTACAAATATCTGTCGTTTCAACTTTTGTTACCAAACATGGCGCTCTCTGTCATTAAATTTTTGTTGGAAGTAAAGTTACCACTGAGCTACAGATGTGATAAACTTTGATATCGATCACAAAAAAAACTCTTAACCTAAGGGGTCAAACATCACGTTATCAGCAAGGGTAGGGACGGGGATTTCAAATGGTTACGCTTAATTTCAAAGGTGGGAGGTGGTTATGATTACGTAATCAATTTTTCAATTTTTTTCAAATTTTATTGCTCAGATTTATTGGACAAACTTTGCTTATATCCGACAAAAGTCTGGATATGAATTAACTACTTTCAGTATTAGCTAAACAAACCTTTAATCTTATGAGTATGCAAATCCTCTGAACACTAAAAATATAGGTTGTCTTTAAAGGGAGTTCAGGCCTTGATTAAAACAATGGGGATGGAATGGAGGGGGGTTAAATATTGAGGAAATCTACGTGATGTCGTGATACATGATTGATGGCAGGATTCAGGACTTACGATATTCCGTGCATATAGAACTGGGTTTCCAATCGAATTCCATATCATACTCTTCCTTGCAGTTCATGAAATAGGCAGACAAGGCGGAGCAGGTGCAGCGCGTGAGCTCTCCCTCTGTGCATGCGCAGATGTCTGCAATACACATCTCGTAGTAGCCGTGGTTGTCCACACATTGGTCAGAATATTGCTGAACGGGGAGAAGATGAGCATGATGGCAAAATGTAGAGAACTTTTTATGAATATACGACAAAATTATTATTATTTTTCTTTTTCTTGCATTTTTCATGAGTCCTTTAAGGATAGAAGGTACTTGTTCGAGAATACTTTAGGAAAAAACAGGTCACAATTGTAAATTGATCGAACAAATGAAAAGGTTAAAAACCTTGATAAGGTCGCAATCTCCAGTGGCTTGCTTTTGTCTGTCCTCAGTGCACTGAACTGCTGGGAAGGCAGCAGACTCACATGTGCTCTGAAATAAGAATTCATGTTTAATATCATTTTATCCGGAAAATATGAACCAGTTTTAGAGCAGCTGCCAGCTGCTAATGCTGGACTCTTGCAGTAAATAATAAAAATAACTGAAGTTTGCATTGTGTGACATCTGGAACTTGAACAAGATTAGTTTCAATAAGCTGTTGAATTGAAATGTTCTCAAGTGATTGGGACAAAATCTGTGACATGACTTCTAGATAAAACTTACATCAAGCTGCCATGACTTGGCGAAGTCATCTCCGTTAGAAAGCTGAGCTCCCAGTCGACTAAGCATGTCGTTATCAGGATTTCCGTCAAAGTCACCGCAGAGACCTGAAAAAGTGCACATCTATAAACATTTTTTATGTCGAGGTATTAAACCTATGGGTGATAGCATCTTTACTTAGCCTGGCGTTGAAAAAGTGGCCCAAATATCTTCTATCAATTCAAGATTATGCCTCGCTTCAAAAAATTGAAGTGAAGCTTGACTTTCTAGAATATAAATTATAGATATGCCTTAGTCAGTTTTTTGTTTACCCACTCTAGTCCCAAACTATTTAATTCCAATTTGGCTCTTATCCTACTACTGCTGTCGATTGTTGTGTACAAAATGCACTCCAAAGAATTTAGGCTCTAAAGTAATTGACTGGTATTTGACATCCATTGGCTGTTAGCCAAGTTCCAAATTTTGACGGGAGGAACATGCCCTCCTATAATATTTAGTCGAAGATAGCAGCTCTCGGATATGTCCCGATAGGTGGTTATGATAATTAACAGGAATATCCAGTATAGAGTGTGGAACTTTTTAACTTTGCCAGTATCTAACAAAGCGCCTTATCTCATTAACCTTATTTCATTAACCTTAACCTAATACTATACATTTTACGATCAGTTATAAATATTTGATATTGGAGATTGAGAAACCGGGGCTTAAGTTAAAACCTAAAATACGAAGAGAAAAATAAATTAAGCTATTGTTGGGAACTGTGACTATAATGTAATGTAAGAAAAATAATATAAGATATATACGCGTTCTTTCTGAAATTGTTTTTTGAACGCTCGATTCGATAACCTCGCATTCACTTTAAGACACTGAACTGAAATTAATTAAACCGAAACGAACATGCGCGCGGCGCATGGCGCTGTAAACATCCTCAATAAGTATTAAATAATTAAAAATAACAATTTTTATTATTTTGAAATTTTGAAATAATGTAAAATGCAGTTTATTTTTTAAAATTTGTATTATTAAAATAATTTAAATTGATTTTGATGTTTTTTTTGTTTCATTTGGTAGTAGATGCGCGCCGCGCATACAAATTATTATCCTGAAAATCCGGGTTCCCGTAATATGTTGTCGCGTTGGATAGAAAAATCCTTATTCCTTTCCGATCGAGCTCGTTATTGTAACGTTTTCGTGGTATAAGCTTTTATTTATCCATACCCAATCGGCAATTTCAGCCATTAGTTAGTTATAGCTACTTATTTGTTCATCATCACATGGGTTTGTAATCGGAACAATGTGATACATCATACAGACCCTGCATGGCCGCATAGTTAAAGCAGTTAGCCGTTCACTAATGTCTATTTATAATGATTAAAAAGTTACTTATAGCTCGCATAACTTAGGTATTTGTCTTAGGGAACATTGCGGCTGTACACATCTTTGTGTTAAGAGTTTACATCACGGACTTAATGATCTCTTCCACTTTCACTACAGTTGCCGACTCTATTGTTTGTAATTTTAATGTCCGTGTTTCAAAAGAATGTGTACACATTCTTTTGAAACAGTGTAGCAGTTGTTCCATCTACGTCGTTTACCACATCAAAACATTTCATACCAGCTATTCAGCAGTTAACTGTTTGTGTTAATGACCGCTAAGTGCTATCATGCGTCACCTCGCACTAGTTCTATAATTCACGTGAGTGTTAAACAAGCAAAACAATTTCTTGTGTTGGACAAGATGAATGTAACAATTCAACCATACAACTTTCTTCTGTCTCCTCCCCTTTTCCCTTAACCCTTATTTCTCGCTTCTAACTTCTTGGAGCAGTGCACCCGTGGTAGTAGGATGCTAGCCGCTATTTGATAACTGGTACTCGAAGTCAAGATGCACGGTTCGAAGTGAGAGTAAATTGGTTAGCAACGAGAGCTAAGGCCAGTGAGCTGTTGAATGTGAGCAGAGTGCTGTTGACAGAGGACTGCTAGCAGAAGAGTTTTAACAGAGAATTGTGATTCTAGGACTCTTGTCCGAATCGGGCTGTTGTCCGAAACCGAAAATTCGGTTTTCAGACAAGAGTCCACTTCTGACAACAGCCCATTTGGCGGACTCTTTTCCGAATTTGTGTTTCAATTTACAATTACCATGTCAAATGGCTTTCAGTTTTCGGACAACAGTCTGTTTCGAACAACAGTCCATTTGGCGGACTCTTGTCCGAACTCAAACTGCATGAGTGACATAACACACATTTATCCTTGACGTCCAGTAGAAGCCATGTGAACCGGACGCTTGTCCGAATGAGGATGTAAGCCGATAAGTTCATTAGAGATCATGTGACCCGCCGGGTCGAAAATGTGAGCCTGTGCATGTATGAACGTTGCCATCATTTTGTGAGAACCTCAAGCGACGAGCAGCACAAGGAGACCTCCCAACAAACTATCTCTGCACTGAAGCTGTTTCCGGATTGGGGTTTAAAGCCACAGCGAACATCGGGTGCCAGGTATCGACTCTCAGCCGCATGGCTCGATGCAGCTGACAAACCTCTAGCCCACGTCCTGCTAACCCTAGTACCTTGATGACCTGTCTATTCATGAGGACTACATCCTTTCCCACAATAACGAAGCAATGATGCTCTTGGACTCCGCGGCTACTCCTCTCAGACCCGCAGATCATTTGGGATTGTGGGGAACTTAGACACAGCGAGCATGCAGCTTGTTGATATTCTAACAACTAATGCAGTCAGTTTCTGACAAGAGTCCGCTTCGGACAACGGTCCGGTTACCGAGAACTGTGAGCATAGGGCAGTCAGCAGGGGACTTTCAGAAAAGTAAGCAGAAGAGTTTTAACAGAGAAATGTAAGCAGAGGGCTGCTAGAAAAGGAATTTTGGCAGAGAATTGTCAGCACAGAAATGTTGCTGAGGGTTGTTAGCAGAGGTCTGTTTTAAACTGGAGACTGTTAGCAAAGGACTGTTTGCATTGGGCAGAGAACGGTTAGCACCTTATCAGGTAGAATTCTTGACCTAGGAGCTCGTTCGGCAATCCCCGAACCAGTACGCGAACCAGTCCGGACTAGTTATGATATAATAACAAGTAGGTCACAGATCGCAGATGCAAATTGCCGAATGAAAGTCGTGACATAACGATTAAGTTGGGGATGTTGTAAATCAGTAAGTCACGCACAGACTTGATCACCTAATAATAGACCAATTTCATGCAATAACGATATAGAAAACATGACACGTAATTTAATAGAATACAGAGTCGGTCAGAAGGAGGATTTCTTTATATACCATATCTTAAACGTAACCGTTACTTTCCTTCAGCAATTTGCATATGCGATATGTGACCTACTTGTTATCATGTCATAACTAGTCCAGACTGGTTCGGGGATTGCCGAACCAGTTCGCTTACTGGTTCGCGTACTGGTTCGCGTACTGGGTCGGGCTTCTTGGATACTGCCAGAAACTAAGCTTGTGTCCTCAGATGGAGAGAGAGATCATTCATGCCTGGAAGATCCTACATGGATTTGTTCATATAGGCATTAATCATATAGCATTATTCAAAGAAAACCCACGACCTGGAAGCAGGGTTGATCTACCGCCTATAACGTTATGCCGTAGTGGCTGTACGACAATTCCTTTGCTGTGAAAGCGGAAAAACTGCGGAACATGCTTCCTCGAGATTTGAATACCCGGAGAATACTAGAGTGTTTCAAGATAAAACTTGTATTATACATGGATTCCTTCCCTGACAACCCCCCTACTCCGGGATTAACAGCATTAAATCAAAACTGTTTGTCTGTGTAATCGTCTGGTACAGCCAGAGAAGTGGCCACAGATGGCACAATGACCCAATAGGTAGATAGAGGGTTGTTAGCAGATAACTGTTAGCAGGGAAATGCTAGGAGAGGACGAAAGCAAAGGACTGTTAGCAGAGGATTGTTAGCAGAGGACTTGACAGTACAGGACTGTTTGCAGAGGACTGTTAGCAGAGGACTTGACAGTACAGAACTGTTAGCAGGGGATTGTTAGGAGAGGATTTGACAGTACAGGACTGTTAGCAGAGGACTTGACAGTACAGAACTGTTAGCAGAGGACGGTGAGCAGAGTAATGTGAGCAGGAGACTGTGAGTAGAGGACTGTTACAGCGTACAGTGGTGGAAAAAGGGGGTTAACTCATAACTGAAAAGAGAACTCTCCAAAACTGGATCCCTTTTTTCGGGAAAAGGATATAGTGAAAGGCTTTTAACAACATCAACGAATTTGATGACTCCAACATAGTTGCATGCTCTTGCACTTATGGCAATTTGATTTGTGTGTACTGTGTGGCTCCACCTTTTAAAGTTGATTCACCCTGTTTCTCTTAATCCCTATTTGCTATATTGCTGGTTTTATTCTCTCGTTTGCTTCTATTCATCTCTCTTAATATATAACATCTCTCTTAATATATAACATTTGTAATTTTCCTTCATTCAAATCCCATGCAGTTCTCGTCTCGAAAGTGTTTTTGTCAATCCCAGAGGTGCCGCCAAACAGATGGCAGCAGGCGCTGGCGCAAATCGAAACTTTTGTTATTTGTCAGCATTCAAATAACGTGATTTCGTAACGCGCAGTGGTAACATTAGACTGGCAGCACGACGCAGGTTGCACGAAGAACAGACCTTAACTTAAGTCTTAAATTAAGGTAAAATGCATGTAATTTACCAAGTTTATAATATAAATTGCATGTATGTTTTTAAAATAACTTGTGTTAAACTTACCACAAAGTCTCTCGGCCATATCACTTGCAATCTCCAAGTAGACTGTACCGATTGTATCATAACGCAGTGTAAACTCTGAAGTGAAACATTTAAATGTAAAAATTGATTTTTTATAACTTCTTATACTTTCGCCTGATCATCCAGATATCAATAACTTTCAGCACTCCAGTCATGAGGTTCTAAGTATTACAGGCATAATAGCCCACATATAACGATGTCTCCCTAACGCTTTACACACGCTACACACACACACACACTCAAACACACACAAACATGCACACACACACAAACATGCACACACCCTTAATCAACCCAAAAAGAATCCCTACCTGCAGTGCTAGCTAGGATGTAGAACCCAGACTTGAGTACGTAGATGCTGCCGACACTGGAAGGCAGGCTGGTCGGGGCACCGTTAGCATACACACTGCCTCCTGCAAGTTTTCTGTGTTACACTCCTGGTCACGTGACTTATCTTTGTTTGGAGTGAGTGTGATTTCTCTGTTACTGTTGTGAGCGAGAGGGACAATTAGAACTAAAGACGTGGTTTGAAGAGTAACGTTTTGGAACAATTGTTTGTTGATGGTACTGTAAAATTGGTGATAGAATGTTGCTCGATGTTACAACTCGTGGGTGTTATATTCTGTGTAAAGCATGGTTTTAATCTTGTAGAGTATGACTTATATAGACAACTCTATGATTAGCAACAGTAACAAAAGTTAGCGTATCCCGTTAATAAATTGAAAAAATGAGATGAAATTGCGTTATAGCCTTTAAAGGGGCTAACTGGTAAAGTGCATAATAAAACTAACCGGTTTTGAGAGACACAGTATTTTCATTATACTTGATCTCGATACCAGACACGGCAGACTGACTTCCTCCCACATTTTCCAATTTTACAGTTATCTGTGCGGGGATGACGACGTTAAATTATAGAGATTACAGATAGATTACAGATAGATTACAGATAGATTACAGATAGATTACAGATAGATTACAGATAGATTACAAATACTATCGAATAAGTTTCGGTTGGATACGGTTAAAATCGTGGTAAGTTGATCTAGTTTGTTGTTAACAAATGTTTTCTTATTTAGCAAGATGTAGAACGAAGAAAGGGAGACAGATTCAAACAATGCTGGAAACAGATGTATCTTACGATGAAAGAAGCAAGTGTAGAGCAGTCCTTAGCAATGATGTACTCGCAGGTTCCCTTTGCCTGGAAAGCCCGGTTATCGAACGTGATGAAGTGACCATCTCCCAGGATGGAGCAGGCACCTGAAATCGTCACATCGGTAAGGTACTACATTTTTACATCTTCTGTTCAACATGATTAAGGTTTGAGTTTTTTGGGTGGATAATTAAGAACGAGATTTTTCCAAGTCTATCTAATTTGACGACTTGATACTCGTCTAACGTTCTAACGTTCAGCTATGAGTTGGGTGTAACCGCGACAACTCTCTGATTAGCAGTTAGTGTAATTGACGTATAGTAGATAAGATGTCGTCCCGTGAAGACAAACTAAACACGTGACAGACAGACAAAACAAAAAATAATGTCACGTGACACGTACCGTCACAGTCGATGTTCTCACAGGCCCAGGCTCCTCCTTGACAACTACAACTCGTACATCCAGACGAAGTTGTATCTCCCTCGGTACAAGCTGAAAAGTTACACAGTCTTCAGTAAAAATCCGCATTTTTGTAACAATTTGACAATTTGAGAATTTTCTACTTAGCTTTTCTAGATGGCTATTTGGATGCGAGCTTCTAATTAGAGAATTGATAACGCATGCTTTTCAAATCCGATACTAAAAGCTACATACGAGATCCAACTTGGACAGGGTTTCCCTTGACTCCAGAGGTCGCGCGCTTGCTGCGCTCCAGCGAGCGTTGTACACGCTGCTTTATCTGCTCCTCCATCTCTCTGTCAACGTGTATAACTGTGGATAAGGAGGTGTTAATTGTAAGAATATGGAGTACATTGTTTTCAGTGATAGTAAAATCTACTATAAAAATTATAATGGAAGATCTACAAAAATGCACACAAATCAAGCTATATAGAAAAGACTAGGACGTACCGGCAGCGCGCTTCCTGCGCTGACAACGGGAACCCTCGTACCCGCCGTTACAGGTACACTTCCCTGGCTCAGAGCAGACACCGTTGTTACAACCACCGTCACACATTGCTGGGAAGGGGGTTAGTGTTACATTTCGAGAGAGCAGACTCAGACTGGGAAGGAAGATTGTTGAGAGGTTTTATGGCAGTGAATAATTCCGGGGGTCAGATTCATTAGTCAAGGATTCGAGTTTGAAGCTTATCTTAAGCCAAATGAAAAAGACTGCCAGGGACCGCCAATTAATACACTTGCGTGAATTACAGTGAGTCTTACTTGGACACTAAATAATATAAAATTGGCAATGACCAGTTCAGGAATAATACCGGAGAAACTCACGTGTTAGACAGTCGCCGTTGGCGTCCTCGCTCCAACCCGCGCAACATCGCTTTACAATCTCCGTCACTTCGCGCTTTTTTAATACTGGTACGTCTACTTCAGAGCGTCTAGAGTGTGTTATATCGTCAGAAAGAATTATTTTGTGTGTTGGATCAATAACATTTTACATTGGCTTTCACAACTTATCATTATATCACTATAGCCACTATAAATCAAGACAAGTTTTCTTAGTTCATGCTAAACTGATCAATGCAACCCTGTTAGCTGGGGTGCACCAATATACTCCTTTTGATTGAACTCGAAAGAGGACATTATTCGATATCTTTGTTATGAATAGGACTATAATGTATGTAAGCATCTTTTTTGTAACAAATTAGACACTGTTCTACAATATTTCAATGGGTATAACACCCGTATAATTCTTATACAACTATAAAAGTATAAGATAATCGACTAAATCTTAAAAAAAGTCAGGGGTTTTTGGGTAAAGTTAATTAATCATCAAATTAATAGTTTCATCAAGAGGTATGTTAGTAAAAAGCGATACAACGTCGTAAGAAAAAATATTGACCGTTAAGATGTGATTCCTTAAAGAAATTTAAACTAAATGAATCTTTAGTGAACTAATAAGCTTGTCTAAGATCCTGGTCTAATCCTTGTCTAATTAATGGTTATTGTGTGACACGTCATTTTTTGCCAGTGTTTTTTATGAGTATTAATGGTTGATTAGTTGAGATTTAGTCGATTATTTTATACGTTTATAACGTTGTTTAAGAATAATGCTTTGTGCCTCTCAACTGACAATAAACTTTCAGCCAGAAGATGACAGGTGTTAAACCTATTGAAATATCGCAGAAAAGTGTCCAATTTGTTACAAAAACGATGCTTACATACCTTATGCTCCTTTTAATCATCACCATTGCTTAAGCACAGACAGCTCTCTCACTAACAATGAAGTATACTCCCACTAACAATGAAGTATACCTCGCATTAACAATGAAGTATACTCTCACTAACAATGAAGTATACTCGCACTAACAATGAAGTATACTCGCATTAACAATGAAGTATACTCGCACTAACAATGAAGTAAAGTCTCACTAACTTGACTCGGCGACAAGGGAAGGTTTCCCCCTCTGTCTCCCCAGCACATCGCTCTATCACCAGTATCTTGACGCTTCTCTTCTCAATGTCTTCATACTCTTCAGATCGCTTTACCTCCTGTAATTGGAGGAGTAAGTTTTAGCAGTTCGTTAGTAACAGTAACAGTAACAGTAACAGTAACAGTAACAGTAACAGTAACAGTAACAGTAACAGTAACAGTAACAGTAACAGAAACAGTAACAGTAACTGTAACAGTAACTGTAACAGTAACAGTAATAGTAACTGTAA
>JH152965.1:44428-65128 GCA_000226015.1 Mnemiopsis leidyi | reverse complement strand
TCGTGTGTGTGTGTGTGTGTGTCGTGTGTCGTGTGTGTGTGTGTGTGTGTGTGTGTGTGTGTGTGTGTGTGTGTGTGTGTGTGTGTGTGTGTGTGTGTGTGTGTGTGTGTGTGTGTGTGTGTCGTGTGTGTGTGTGTGTGTGTGTGGGTGTGTGTGTGTGCACTCCGAGGGAAGGTGTCCCCGGACTTTAACAAGATGGAAATTTGAGGTGTTGAAAATTGTAAAAACTTCCGCCTTACATTAAGAGCCGAGAAACGGGTGCTGTTGAGTAAATCTTAAGGTACTAGTTCCCCTCAGTTGCAATGCTGAATTATAATAGATTTCAGTATCATGTGAATATGTGCAATAAGGATTTAACAAAAAATTAGATAATCAATGCTGTGTTTTAATTAATTTTATAATTCTGGAGAATCCACGGATCTGACCCATTCAAGGGTTGTTTTGTCTCTTTCTATGTTTGAAACAATGAATAATTCAAAGTAAAATTTCAATGACATTGAGTCAAGTATGATATCAATTGCAATGTAAAATTACGCATGGGACCTATTTAAATTGTTCTTTGTCTTATAAGTATCTATATCAGGACTGAAGCTTCCTAAATAAAGTTCGTTAGAATAGCTCATCAAGACAGATCACGTTTTTACAGTTGTTATAAATCTCCGTGTTCACATTGGGAGAAAAGGGAATTACAATAAGACCTTATCTAAAAGTTACTAAAAGTTACTTGAAGTTGACGTTACTTGAAGTTGACGTTACTTAAAGTTAACGTTTTAGATAAAACGTATGCTTCCTGCTGACTTTTTGCTGACTGATTGTATTCACGAAAAACTTAAGGCAGGGGTAGTAACTTACTTGTACTTGATTAGGTCTCCTCAATCCTTCGAGTGGCCTGCACCAAGGAATTGCCGCTTATGTCGTATCATCTCGCGCCAGTGTTTGTGATTCCTTGCCAACTCTCGGACCTCATCAAGCACAATGTCTGGATCTCTCGATGTCTCCTAATTGGGGAACTATAAGTAAGTATGTAAGTATCAGGTGATCTTAACGATCTCTAAAATATGTTTTCGAAAAACAAGGGTTGTGTCTTGGCTGTCTTGATAGTGCTGCTTCAAATACAAATGTCAAAATCAAGGTCAAAAAATGTGTCCAATTTAGAATAGATATTGATAGTTGCACGATGAAAAGAGTCATTAGTATTTTTTCAGAAACGGTGAAATTTCAGGATAAACTATTTTATAAAGATGACGTCGTCTGTCTATACTTTTTTTTCGTTTCGAACTTCACTTTACAGTTGCGACCCTTTTTATCCCATCCGCTGACTTACGCTTATAAGGACTAATGTTTGACATTTCTTTGAAGGTTTGAAATAACTTGATGTGGCGGAAAACGAGAAAAAGACTGTATGTATGTCTTCTAGCTGTGCCCGGATGCTCAGCTCTGTGGATTTGGATAGAGTGGTAGTATAACTTTCCATCGGCATGGTTATTATCTTACCGAACCGAATGCCGGCGTGTTTGACATTAACTATGGTTAAATGAGTCATGTTCTTTGCTCCTTCCAAAATTTTACAGTTTTTTGGAGATAAAAATCAGTCAGTTTGGCCCTGGCGGAACCGATAAGGAGATTTCATGGTGTATGCCCAAAATTCTGGTCAATTTGATTGAAAATCAAGCCAGAAATGTACAAATGTATCACTTAGGCTACACCCTACAATAATTGTGTAGCGGTATAATTCACCACCAGCCCCGAGAGGTGTCGCTTTAGACGGTCCGTGTTTGTCGAAATCACGTGACCCTTACTCGCACGTGATCCTCACGTGGTCCTGCACGTGGGCTAACAAACGATCCCTCATATTAAACTATAACATAGCCCAACAGCGTTTCGTGCGGTCCCCTGGATGGCAATATTTTCATGTCGTTTGCGCGACCAGCTTTATGTACTCTTACTCCCGTGTCCGACAATTTTACGCACCTTTTTAACGTTTTACATTACTAATTTTTATTGCGTATCGTAGTTCTAGTGCTAGATTTGAGATTTGTTGATTTATGTAGCTCGGAGGATCAACTTTCGTTGAAACATCGACTTCCAAGTCCACTCATACACTCGACAATTACATCTCAACCATCGTCAAGTTAACGTCAAAGTTGTCATTAAAAAGTCAGATATCGGATCAAGATTGATATCAAAAATCATACCAAGACACTCAGAACATAATTCAGTTTGATTCTACCTCAAAATGCACAAAATAACAAGGTCTGGGCGTGTTTATTACATCCGAAGTACAGCTGACATGAAGAAAGGTCGTGAAAAACTGATTGCTATCTTTGACATGGATTCCTGAACCCTATTTCATTGAAGAACCGCCACATTTATTCGTTCAACCATCTGACCAACCAACAATATTCTCATTTCAAAGTCGTCATTGAAGCTGGAATCTTTCAACAATGTGGAAACTATTTTTTGTATAAAAAAGAAGAATCACAACAACTATCTGCATCATTTGAACACAAACTAATAAATCAGGATCTGTCTCAATTAACTAATTGGTTTATCTATCACAACTCTGGATCTAACCAACAAATTCTTCTCTCTAGATTTAAGTTACCTGTACATGGTATATGAAATCAGGGATTAACAAGGAGGGACGTCTATTATAGTGTAGCGTCATACAGGATATGCGCAATCTTTGCTATCTTATAGCTACCCACCTCCTGATCCTTCAAGCAGTAGCTAACCTCAAGTAAGTTACTGTGAACAACATAGGATGTTTAAATCGGACAGATTGCGCGCCGGTACAGTAAAAAAGTTTAAATCGAAAAATTGATTGGTCATGTTGGCGCGTAATGGGTCCTGTAAAACGTCCTATGTTGCTATGTTGCTATCTTATAGCCTTGTAATTAGCAGTAGCAAACCTTAAATGAGTTGAAACCTTGAACTTAGCATAAGCTCACCTCAAGTAAGTTAAAACTTGTTATTAGCAGAAGCTAACCTCAAGAGAGTAAAACTTTGTTATTAGAAGTAGCTAACCTCAAGAGAGTTAAACTTTATTATTAGAAGTAGCTAACCTCAAGTGTTTTACAATTTTGAAAATTGCATAAACCTTATGTTAGTATGGAACCAATGTGTTGTTTAAGGTTTTGTATTTTACTTTTAATCTATTTGAAATTTTAATTACCAAAGGTTCAATTGTCCTCGTTATTAAAATCATTCTTTTGAATCTTGAGAATAGTCTAAGCACGTTGATAATTGAATAGATGTGCCACAATTTAATAATTATTTAATTACATTGCAATAGATTCAACTACGAATATAACAGATCGCAGAACCATCGTAAAAAATCTGAAATTGAACATATCTATTTCTGAAAAGAAAGTCAAATCATGGTTAGTTAAAGGCATCATCAGGTTTTGTTAATCATTAAATTATGTTCCATTCCTTACAAATTTTTGCTACATTCTTGTTATGTTGAATTTAGATGAGTTTAACGGTTGCCCAAGCCCAAAAGTCTCTGTCAAGCTTTATTAGTCCAATTATTGAGCCTTGGTCTTTGTGTATCGTCAACTTGTACATTGAAATAATAAGGTACCGTGAATTTTGAGATTTGAAGTACTAGAAGCAGTATTTTCAGGTTTAACAGTTGTTCCAGTATTCTAAAATGTATGTCTTGTTCTTTGTATTTGTTGTGCAAAAACCTAAAAACACATATGCAATTTGGTCTAACATTCGCTCTTCTAAAACACTGCCATATATATTGAATTTTAAATCATAACATTTCCACAAAACATCCAGCTAAGCTTAATACCTTGTCATTTTAGCTTATTATTTTCTGCAGTTGCATCAGCTGCAACATCTTTAAAAAACTAGAAGTTACCACAGTTACCACAGTCCACAGTTACTGTAACCACAGTAACTGTTCTACATACCGAAGATTTTGCAGCCATCTGTGTAACCTTTGAAATTGTAAGCAAGTTGTCCTAACTTATAAGTTACGTCTGTTTTGTGTTCGTGGATCAGAGTTGTTTTTCAAAGTTGTGCGAAGGTTTGTAGTTGGAAGGTTTATTGTGTTGGAAGGTTTATTGTGGAAAGGTTTATGTTGGAAGGTTTATTGTGGAAAGGTTTATCATGTATATATCAAACTGTATAGCAAACGTTGAATAGCTCAAGGGAGCATCTTCAATATCTGGTCAGTGCATGACAAACTTAAAACAATTCTTTCCACTTTGTTCGTTTCTTAGCAATATCTCTAAGCATATACATATAATTTAAACTTTCTAAATTAAAGCCTCTAATTCTAAGATGGGTCTTGATAGTGTTAAACAAATTTACTGGTGTCTTCCTAGTCCTGGTTTAGATTGACAGCCATCAACAGAATAAGTTAGTGCTACAGCTGCTGGACTGTTTTCTGGCAACCGCAACACATGCCCGAACATTGTCCATCTGGCAAGGTAGACTCTATCAGTCAATGGTATAACTTCACATGTCTTGTAAAGGGTCTTGTTTGACATGACATGTGGCCATCTGACGTTGAGTATTGACCTAAGGTGATGTCTGTGACAAATGTTAAGTTTTTCGAGAATGTGTTTTGGTGCCAACCAAGAGCTTAAAAAAGGAATCTAACACGTTTTCTTTTTCAGCCTTAACGATTTAGATCTACCTTCCTCATTGAAAGATGAAGACAGTGACCTCGCTGTGAGGGTCAAGCGAGAATTTCTCTCGCAAGAAAAACGCCAATTAGGTTCGGTTCTTCTCAGATTCTCCAAATCTTTTGCAAAATAATCTATCGTTTCGAATTTTCTTGTGAATTTTCTTGTGTTCCAAATCTATATAGTGCAGATGCCAAATATACGAAACCCACCCACGTCGACTTGACGGTCTCCTGCTCAGGTGAGAATGAGTGTAAAAGCAGGGTAGAACAGTTAGAGGTCGTGAAGAAGTCCGCCGATCACACCCGACAAGTCAGAGCTCTCAGAGTTGCTCGGTGTGCGGACGAGGACGGCTCAGGCGGCGCCTGCGGCAGACTCAAGTTAGTCAGACGATATGCTACTTCCGCTGCTATACTCTCGCCTTAGTTCGATACTTTTGTTTCACAGCCATCTTTTGTGGTCACAGATTTTACTTGATTTTTCATAGGCTTATCTTATCTAGCACCATAACATAAGTAACAAATTAACCAATCACAATCGAGATTCTGATCTACTATAAACACGTGACCTGACCCCACGTGTCCTCCAGGAGATCGGAAGAGAGCAAGGAGCTGGAGTATGTTCGTGTAGTCCGGGACGTGGTGGGATGTTGCCCCGGTTGGGAACGTAACTCCGACAACGTCTGTCTTCGTGGTGGGTTATCCTCCTTTTTACCCGCAGTTTTTTCCGTTGTTTCTAATCTTTGAAAAAAGCTGCAAAGCAATTGTAATAAGATTATAAAGCTGAAGTTAATTAAATCAAATTTAGTATATCTTCTAACCTGCTGAAATTTTGTGATAAAAACATTTTCCAGCAATTTGTGATTTCGACGGGGAGGGCTGTGCGGAAGGAACCTGTATAAAGCCTAACAACTGCAAATGTAACGAGGGGTACACTGGTAACAGGTGTCAGACCAAAATCGTTCAAGGTTCGTTCTTTTTACCAAGTCCTGTAGAAATTGTAATCTTGGTATTTCTAGTGAAACTTTCTCAAACCCAGAGATGTTGAAATTCTTTTTACCGATTATTCTAACCAACGGTTTTAACCCCTTCTGATTTCACGGTTGATATTTTCAGTTCTGACGCTGGAACAGCGGCTGAAGGCGGAAGTTCTGGCTGCGGAGAGAAGGTTTGCTCCCGTGGCTGAGGGAGGGATGGAGATGAATAAACGTGACACATATCTTCTCCCTGAGTGTAACGACAGGACTGAGGGGGATGTCATGCTTGTTGGTTGCAGATCCTGGTGAGTGAGATAAGATTGTATACAGCCATACATGCAGTACACATACACACACGCAGACAAAAATGTTGTTACGAATGCCATCAATAGTATTAAAATACTTGATTTATTTGGCCTCTTAAATAAAAATCTCTACATTGAAATGGTCATCACGTTATCGATTTTTACAATTTTGAGAGAGCTTCTTTCACATTTTTTTACGCATCGCTATCCCTAACTATTGTAAAATCCCCCATCTCCATTGCCAAAATCTTGAATGGAAAATTCTACCCGGAATTCTCAAAAACATAGCTCATGAGGCGATATATATATATATATACGCTGCTTGTCCGAGATCAAATGTCAAACTTTCCTGTAGTCTTGACCTCTTCAATCCCCTCCAAATCTATGTACCTCTCTCAAATTACACGTGCAATATCCTGACAAAGCTAAACAGTAAACACACATATTCACACACATCCCATCACACTATATAATCACACCACAGAGAGAGAACACTCTCTCTTTAGACTGTCCGACAACTTGTCTGATTTTTGACAATCACTAGCCGGCGGAAGTGTAGCTAAAGAGTTGGTTTACTCTAGGTAAATCCAGCTCCTCATACAGTTCGAGCATTCACGCTTTTACAGGACTTGTTGTGAAATCTGACCGGTACCGGAATAAAAAGTCACAATGAGGTGCTTGGTCAGCATTTCGCGACGCCTCATTTCGCAACGTCTCATTAAAATAAGTCACTGGACTTATTTTTCTCAATTCATGTAAAGAATGCACACCTCACAATCACAAATGAATATTCCGCCAGTGAGTGCAAGAGCGGCGGCTGGCAATGCGACGCGATCAACTGTGATGCGCAGTGCTCCATCATCGGTAGTGGTCACTTCAACAGCTTCGACAAGCGATCCTTTACCTATCCTGACATTTCTTGTGGTCACGTCATCGCCAGAGAGTGCTCCACTCAGCAGAAATGGAAGGTTACAGGGTAAGTTCTGTCTGGGTTGTTTTGAGTGGGATTTATAATCATTGTGAGACCTTAAGGCTCCTCATTAAAGTGAAAGCATGTGTCTAGGTTAACGCTTACATCAAGTGTTTGAATCGAAAGTCTTATTTGTTGATCTAAACCCGACAAAAACAAAAAATTCCTAACCGTTATAGACTTTTAGATGAAATGTAAATGTAACCATGAAACTCCCCAGATTTACTAAGACAGACTCTGCCGAATTGAAGGCGATCACCTTGACAATGGTCGGGTTTGAGGTTACAGTGGACGCCGATCTTCAAGTTTTCTTAGACAGGGAGGCGGTGGCACTACCCAAAACTCACGCCGGACTGACAATCAAGCGGGCTGGTTTCTTCGTGGTGCTCACTGACAGCACCTTTAGCATCCGGTTCAACGGTGCCGGCCAGTTTTACCTCGATGTAAGTGTTTTCTTTAATTGTTCCCAGTCCCTCATCGCCTAATAACTTCGTAACCTTTCAAACTATTGCATTTCATGTTCAATTTTATTGGATTGAACCACCAATTTTGTGGATGCTAACATCGACTGTGACCAGGTATCTAGCGAGTACGCCAAGGGACTGTGTGGTATGTGCGGAGACTACAATGATGACCCTAGCAATGACTTCCAGGACACCTTTGGAGGTTTGAATCTCGTTTTTTTAAGTGTTTAATTTTAACCTTAAACCCTTAACACCTTTAACAACACCTTTAAAAGCTCCTAACTATCCGCTCTAAAACCTAACCCTGCCCAAAACCACCCCAGGTCTGAAAGACTCGGTTGAAGCGTTCGGCCGGACCTGGCGGACCGGGGAGTGTGCGGACAAGGTGCAGTTCTCTGACAGTTGTGTCAGCAACCCTGCTATGTTGCAGATGGCACAGGAGGCTTGTGCTCCTATCAAGAACAGCCAGGAATGTGTAGACGATGATGACAGGTAAATTGTTACGCTGATCGTTACACATTTTGTATTGGAAATTGTATTTGTTACACATTTTGTATTGGAAATTGTATTTGTTACACATTTTGTATTAGAAATTGTATTTGTTACACATTTTGTATTAGAAATTGTATTTGTTACACATTTTGTATTAGAAATTGTATTTGTTACACATTTTGTATTAGAAATTGTATTAGTTACACGTTTTGTATTGGAAAGTGTATTTGTTTTAAAATTATTTGCATTGGAAGTTACTAATGTAACTAATTTTGTATTAGAAATGGTATTTGTTTTACAATTATTTGTCTTGGAAGTTATATTTGTTACTAATTTATTTAGAAATTCATTACATATTTTGTGAAATAAGATACAAAAGTTATCACGTCCCCCTGTAACAGTAACCCTTGTAACCAGATATTTCAACCTGTGTGTGGCTGACTTCTGCGAGGATCCCACCACCACTAACAGCCCCTGTAACGTGCTATCTGCTTTCTTCCACGAGTGTTCAGCTACTCAGGCTATCTTTATCGATGATTGGAAGTCTGGAACTGATTGCGAGGATATCCCTGAGGCTTGTGCGGCAGGTATCTACATTTTGGAGTTCTTTATTGTAATTATCTGATGATTTGGATTTTGGTCCATGAATGGAAATTACACGATTTATCTTTTTTTCCTTCTATTTAGCGGTCCCTTTACTAGCGTCATTCTATTGAGCGGTTCCCTTACTAGCGTCATTCTATTTAGCGGTCCCCTAACTAGCATCATTCTATTTAGTGGTCCCCTTACAAGCGTCATTCTATTTAGCGGTCCCCTAACTAGCGTCATTCTATTAAGCGGTCCCCTAACTAGCCCTTATTCTATTAAGCGGTCCTCTAACTATCGTCATTCTATTTAGCGGTCCCCTAGCTAAGCCTGACCTCCTCAGGGTTCCAGTACAGCACGTGCGCCAGCGCATGTCAGCTGACGTGCAGCAACTACATCATGACCTCTGAAACCTGCGGTCTGCCGTGTGTCGAGGGTTGTTTCTGTCCCAGTGGCAAAGTCTACGATGCGGCTCTAGATAAGTGTGTCGAGGCTCAGGTTGGTACAAGATTATATGCAGGGCAGGTAAAAAGACGAAAGTAAAACTATCGTCTGCAGAGCAGGTGAAAGTTTAACTATCGTCTGACAGTATGAGCAAATAGTATAGAACCGATTTAAAAGGAGATATGGAAGATTTCCAGAATCATAAATATTTTTGCAATCGTGTAAATCGTGTTATCATTCACTGAAAACAGTTAATTGGCCATTATAAAACCCTGAGCTACAATAATGTACCTTATTTCAGCAATGTTCGTGTGAGTATGGTGGCCAGTACTACAACGCTGGAGATACGCTCTCTAAAGACTGCGAGAGTTGGTTAGTTGACTGTGTCATGTCATGATGTGATCTCCTTTGTTTTGTCACGTGAGCCAATTTGTTTTGTCACGTGAGCCAATTTGTTTTGTCACTTGGGCCAATTTGTTTTGTCACGTAATCACGATATCTGGCTATCTGCTTCTTTTATCTCCTGCGATGTAAGTTGAGTAAACAGTGATTTTAATACTTCTAATATACTGTTACAAGTGCAGATTTGCTGTCAGAACATTATAACGACTCCAAATTTATGATATGCTGGTGTCTCGTTATTATAAGAAATAATTCTATGCGTGAAAATGAAATATATTATCTGTTTAGGTTTAACATTGATTCTAAATTCATTCTCCAGCTCGTGCGCTAACGGAAAGTGGGAATGTACTCAGAAAGAAGACTGTACCGATGTGTGTTACGCTAACGGTTTCGGAAACTTCTGGACTTTCGACGACAATGAGTACAATTTCTATGGAGCATGTTCATACACCATGGTAAGTGATTACTACGCTTACTTATTATGAGAAATTTAATATGATTTTTATTTTGTTGCATCTCAGCATCTCAGCAAACGGTATTGCATCAACGGTTTTTAAAAGCCAATAAGTAATAACTTAAAAGAAGTGGAAGCTGTTCTTAATCCTTTTAGTATTTAAGTTATTTAAGTCGGTTGATAATACAATTAGGAAACTCATTAGTCGTGTGCTGATCGGAAATTATTTATCACTCGTGTCTACGGCACTCGTGAAATAATTTCCGATATTTCTCCTATTCGTTTACTAATCGTACAACATACTATCAATTATACAGCAACCAGTATCCCAGCAAACTTATAACTAAAGCCCACACTACCAGTTGGAGAACTGCCCGTCCAACGACCCGACGTCCCCTGCTGCAGGCACCAAAGTCAAGGTGTCCACATCTAGATCTCTGACGGGGTGTACCAACGAGAACTTCTGCTACAGAAAAGTCACGGTAAGCATCTTCTTCTTCTAATCTCTTCTTTCTCAATTTTCTTCTTAAGTTTATTTTATGTGGAACTGCATGAATTTAGGTTTCCGCACTGTATAGCAAAAAACTATTTAGCTTAACGTACTTTATAGCTAAATTTAACTAAACAGTGTTTTAGCTATATAGTGCGGTTACCATGAATTTGATGCCCGCTTTTAATTTACAGAAGGTGGGTCGTATGAAAGAAACTTACGTTGTTACGTAAACGATCACTGTCATTTTCATCTATTGAATTTGCTTGTATATTTATTTCATTTAATAAACGCCCTCTTTACAGCCCATTATAACGTCATTGTACACTTCACAAATGTTTAATTCCATGTGGGACGCGAGGAAAGTTCCTATAATAGTATGATAGTGGCATAGTGCTAATCTCTCATCTATACATTGTCATATTGATCACAATTATAATTTAGAATTAAAAATTAAATGTCGCAATATTAAGGTGAAAGTGATGGACTGGACGATCGAGTCGATAGATGACACCCTGGTCAAGATTAGCCATCCGACCTTCAGGACCGGAGTTGGAAATATGGAACTGCCGTATTTGTCTGACACTTTTGATGTCCTCAGATACTCCAGCATGTACGATTTGTAGTTCCTCTTAATTAACTCGAGGGTCACCATAGGGAAACTTATTTAATCCATTTCTCTGTAAAATGGTAAAAAAGTTCGATTTCAAATACCTAGAACCTAACGTTGAATATCGTCCACTTGACCACTCATATATGGTAACTGTAGTAGTGTAGTAAATCTAATTTACCTATTTTCTGTTTACATGACAACGCCACCCAGGATAATCCGCCTGAACGTCAAGATAACCGGATACTCGGGACTTAGTGTTATCTGGGACAACGAGCAGCTGGTGCAGATCATCGCCCCGGGAGCTCTAAAGAACTCCCTCTGTGGTCTCTGCGGTACTTTCAACGACAAGGCAGCTGACGATTACGTCCCCAAGACCAGCAAAGTGTTTGAGGATGACTCCAACATCTTCGCACTCTCATGGCAGGTTTGGAACACTGAATTAGAATATTTAAGGCTGTGTTCAAAAAAGGCTGTTTTCCCATTGGATGAACTTATTTCATGCTAGATGCTGTTAGATTGAATAAATGGTTTATCCTTGTTGAACGTGCCTAATTTCGTTAAGATGGACTAATTCCTTGGAGATTTCTGATTCTTTCACTGATATAACACTTCAGTTTTTTTTTCTCATAAAACCACGTGGGTAAACAGTATCCCCTATCTAAATCTGTGTCGGTTCAGGAGGACAAGGCAACGTGTGACGACACAGAGAACATCCTCCCCGTAAACCAGTCACCCTGCGATGTCAACCCTATCGGTCTTGTACTCGCCGAAGAGAACTGCAACGTCCTCAAAACTAGTGAGTTACATCAAAACATTTCCTTTACAATGAACTTATCAAATAGTGGAATTTACTTAACCAGTTCTGTCATTTTATCTTATGGAACACTTCTTTGGTAGTAGGCACAATTTAATGCTTAAGTTACAATTTATTGTCCGCGAAAGCACTGGTAATAACCACCTGTTAGTGCTTTAGTGCCTCACAAAATTCTGAATGTCCACCTCCCTCAGGTCCTCACTTTACAAAGTGCCACTCCGCCGTGGACGTCGGTCCCTACTTTGCCAAGTGTGTACAGGACATGTGTCACTGTCCCGGGGACCCCAACCCCAATCCTGAGAAGTGTATGTGTGAAGCCCTGGCCAACTACGCTCGTCAGTGCGCCCTGAAGAGTGTCTATATTGACTGGAGGACTGACAACCTTTGTCGTAAGTTGGATTAGAATCAAGGAGTACAATATCTTTGTTTCAAAAATAAAGATATCTACTATCTTATCGAAATCCGTATCGAAACCTTACTCTGTAATTTACCTCTGAGAGATACGATAAGGTTTAAAAGTTAATCAGAAGCTTTCGAAAATTTTTGGTTTATCGTCTTCAGCTCAATAAATTTGATGTATTTGCACTGTTATAATAGTTATATTATTTATTGTTATAAAACCGACTCACTAAGTCACTAACACCCACCTTACTAGCTGCGGACTGTTCTGCCGGACAGGCCTATGCGGCGTGCGGTACCGCATGTATCCACACTTGTGCGGACCTCTCCTCCGACATCGACTGTACTAGGGACTGTATAGAGGGTTGCAGCTGTCCGGACGGTCAGATCCTCGATAAGGTGGGTTTTTATTGTGGTTTATAGTTGTTTTAGTTGTTTTGTTGTGGTTTGTTGTTGTTTTAGTTATTTTGTTGAGGTTTAAAGTTGTTTTAGTTGTTTTATTGTGGTTTATAGTTGTTTTAGTTATTTTGCTGCGGAATAGGTAAAGTTGTTTTAGTTATTTTGTTGTGGTTTATAGTTGTTTTAGTTGTTTTGTTGTGGTTTGTTGTTGTTTTAGTTATTTTGTTGAGGTTAATAGTTGTTTTGTTGTGGTTTGTTGTTGTTTTAGTTATTTTGTTGCGGAATAGGTAAAGTCGTTTTAGTTGTTTTGTTGTGGTTTATAGTTGTTTTGATGTGAAATAGGTAAATTCGTTTCAGTTGTTTTGTTGTGGAATAGGTAAATCTGTGTTAGTTGTTTTGTTGTGGAATAGGTAAAGTTGTTTAAGTTGTTTTGCTGTGGAATTGGTAAAGTTGATTTAGTTGTTTTGATGTGGAATAAGTCAAGTTGTTTTAGTTGTTTTGTTGTTGAATAGGTAAAGTTGTTTTAGTAGTTTGTTGTGGAATAGGTAAATTCGTTTAAGTTGTTTTGTTGTGGAATAGGTGAAGTTGTTTTAGTTGTTTTGTTGTGAAATAGGTAAAATTGTTTTAGTTGTTTTAATTGTGGAATAGGTTAAGTTGTTTTGTTGTGTTTTTAATTGTTTGTAGTTGGTTTACTGCTTATTTTTAAATCCTGACACCAAAATTCCCCGTCAATATCTGTTTTTAAATCGATTGATTTTGTCTGTCTTTAATTTACGTTTGTCAGTGAATTAGAATAGTTTGAAGAGTTTAAGCCCTGGGTCAGTATCAGATAACTTGAATCTCTAGCTGTGTTCTGGTTGAGTGATTCGGAGTAACCTTGCTTGTTGTTACGTGATTCTATGCTGTACATTACATGATTGTCTACATGTTAAAGCCCACGTTTCAATGTGAGATCAATTCCCATTGTACTCTAAAACAATAGCAAGGTACTACTCAAGTCTTCAGACTGTTAACGTGATCGCTTTCTATGATCTAACAATATAATCACATCATTGCATCTTCAAATAGACGTGTTCTGAGTAACTGAGTTGACAGAAACTTATGTCGACTACTTCATAGACACATCTATTGCGTAATATGTTCAACATTTCATCACACTCTAATCTGCTTATGTTACTGTGTTAGTTCTTCCAGCCTCTTTCAAAATTTGGTGATAAGGCTTAGCAATTGGCATAGCATGGAGCATGATAGCAACTTGTAGTTAAAGCCAAAATACGGTTGTAACTATTAGGGTGCGACAAATGGGCCAAGATAAGACGCAAGCCTAGGATGCCGCAAACAGTGCACGTCGATATCTGTAATAATGCAATAAAAAACACACGTCCATCAAGCAGTTAAGATACGGTTATCTGACTTAGTCCCTTTTCAGACGGACGGAGAGTGCATCCCGATCGAGCAATGTGGTTGCTATGACGACAAGGGCGTTGGTTACGAACCTAATGACGTCATCCCTAAGGATTGCAACAACTGCACCTGTACTAACGGAAAGTTTGAGTGCACAGAGGAAATCTGTCGTAAGAAACTTTGAATGTGTTTCCTTTTTTGTTAGTCAAATGATGGGCGGCTGGACGACAATTAGTTTGTTGGAGCTAGCAGAATTATAACTAATTTTCAACTTTGTTTAATTGAACCTACTACTGGCTAACTCACTATACTAGATAACTCCAACTGAACAATTTCAGCCGGACAAGCGGTTGTGTGCGAGTTTTACGACTATCAGTACACACAAGGACAGTATATTATGAACGACTGTAACAAATGGTGAGATCTTGTGTTTCAGCAATCTTTTTCCGTTTACTTCGACACGTACTGCTTGGAGCTTACAGTTTGTAGATACTAAGATAGTGATTGCCCTCTTTTGGGTGAGAGGCCCGATGAAATCTTGTGTTTTTTAAGTTTGTCAAAACCAAAAAAACTCGTTATCATTTTATTTCAGCACCTGTACTTCAACTGGATGGAAGTGCGAAGATAACGATTGTCCAGGTAAATTTTAACCCGTTAGTTATTGCATAGTTACCGCATAGTCACATCATAGTTGCCGCATATTAACATCATAGTTCCCTGAAAGTAACCGCCCAGTTACTACATATACTACGTCCCATTATAAAGTTCGACAATTTTGGAGGTTTACTGCATCATAATCAATAGACGCAAAACGAAAAAATACACAACGCTTCGTAGGAAATCAATGAACATTTACATTTATTTAGATTGGAATCCCTCATTTTCAATAAACTTCTTCAATCTGTCATCAACTGCAACCGTCAAATTTGAAAAATCGCGCCTTATCAATTTATTGAATCCCCGCATTATAGCTCGCTTCAGAGAAGCGATTAAGGTGAAGAATCTGTCCCTCCCACTGAAAATGATCCTCTTAAGAGTTGGCTAGAGCCAGAAATCCGCGGGAGTGAGAGAGAGAGGGAGCTGTAACCTTCCGGACCTCAGCGTCTTCAATTGAAGATTTTCTGCCTTTTCTGCGATCCTGGACTCCCCCAAATACATTGCAGTTGTTCACAACATGTCTGAGAGTGCTCGTGCTAAGCAAGATTTTTGCGTGGTAGCCAGGGTGCTTCCTGAAAGGGTGCCGAGGTTAAGTTTAGGACGAAGTTTCGTGGTACAGCATGTTTTGTCTCCTCCTCAGTTAGCATCACAAAATAAAAACTTAGAACCACGAAAAAATTATGAAACCCAAACACGTCTAAATGTTCATCTATTACCTTTTATCTCAACTGCAGTATAAGGTCTCTTATAGATTTTATCACGTGGGAACTTGAAATTGTGCAACTTTAACGGGACACACTATAGTTACCGCATCAGGTTAACCCTATACATTCCCCACTCCAACTCTCTAACTCACTGGATCGTGTCTATCTCTATATCTGTACTCCACCTTCAAGACTCTGCTCTGCACACAATTGTCAGACTCTGCTCTGCACACAATTGTCAGACTCTGCTCTGCACACAATTGTCAGACTCTGCTCTGCACACAATTGTCAGACTCTGCTCTGCACACAATTGTCAGACTCTGCTCTGCACACAATTGTCAGACTCCTGCCGTGCCTTGAAGCGTGTTTGCTGCACCTTCTGTTCCTCTGAAGTAAATCCAGTGTGAGGTCACGTGACTGATCCCATGGTAACAACAACAGCCCTCATGAAGTCTCGGCAACATTCCTTAAAGGGGGCTGAGGGAACCGGTTGTATTAAACAAAGTTGTAAGAAATGCAACGTGCCTGATGATGCCTATCTCTGTAAGACTACTAGAGTAAAAGTTTCCTCAAAATATCGTATTTCTTACAATGATTAACACTGTCAAAAAACCATGGGTACTGTAAATATCATCCCGGGTCGCGCTGTCCAGCGTTATGATGAGACTGAGTAATGATCCCCTGCTAATATACAATGTTTGTCATGTTTTAAGTACTATCAGAGGACAGTTCGGATGGAGTCTGTGTAGTATCTGTGTACTTAAACTTATGAAGTCATTATTGACAATTATAAGTAGAGTTACTCAAGTATTTGATTCATAAAAAGAACAATTGATCAGGTTGCTTATCAAACAAATCTAAAATTATAATTCTATTGTTTTGCTTGTTATTGCTGGATATTAATATTATCCACAGTGTTACACAATAGTCCATTGCAGCAATAATCTGCACTTCTGACTGTTGCGATACATGTGGGCAACAAATAACTATGATGAATCGGGGTAACCGTTACCCCGTATCCGTTACCCCGTATCCGTTACCCTGTAACCGTTACCCTGTAACCGTTGCCTGGTAACTGTTGCCTGGTAACTGTGTTTCAATTTTAATTTTTGACCTGTTACTGGAGTACTGTTGTGTACAGAGAGCGACAAAATTCACTTCAAATTTTATTTTTATCCAACCATGGTAACGATTATCTAGTAGATAATTTTATACGCCATACATGTAATGTACATTCTACATCGAACACACACCGTACATATACCGTACATAGTACACACACCGTGCGTACATCGTATTTACACCGTACGTACACCGTACACAGACCGCACCCTATGCTAATTGTATCAAATGAAACTCAGGTGAATGTTTGGCGTACGGAGACCCTCATTACCTAACTTACGATGGACAGTTCTACGAGTTCCAAGGAGAGTGCGAGTATACACTGTCAGAGTCAGACCGCTGGAGTGTTAGTTTCTCACTAAGTTTTTACTTACTTTTCATTAAATTAACACGTACTAAACACGTACTTAACACGTACTTCGCCCCGACCGACCGTTTTGCACTTGATCTAGATACAGATTGTAACACGTGTGTGTTTCCAGGTAACCGTGGAGAACGTACCTTGTGGAAGTACCGGTGTCACGTGCGCTAAATCCGTAATCGTCAACATCGACGGAGAGGTTATCAAGCTGCTCAAGGACCAGGAGGTCTTGACTAACGGCAAACAGTTCAACTGGCCCGGGATCTTCAGGGGCAAAAACCACGATGAGGGTTAGTAACGCTGGGTCTGATGTGATGCTTTTGGTTTAATTGTTTTCTAAATTATAACAGAATTTTATAAATTACTTCATCACGTCAACATTAAATCTATTTTAATAGTTTAAGTTTTTCACTTTTAGAATTAAACTATTTTACAGACGAATGAATCACACTTGCATATTTTCAGATATAATGATCGACCAGATTGGTTTCTTCATCATGGTGGCATCCCCCATCGGTCTGAGAGTGATGTGGAACGGTGCAACCCACGTGCACATAAAGGTAAAACCTCGTGACTTGATCTCTAGAACCCCCTGTTTATAGAGCACACACTTCCACACTTTTTAACTTGATCTCTAGAACCCCCTGTTTATAGAGCACACACTTTCACACGAATTTTGAAATACGTTGTTATTTATCATTTCCCTCCTGGAGGAGCGTTTATAAGATAAATGAAATAAATGTTAATTAAACAGTCTCTGATCTGCCAAAAACTCCTAAGGTACAACCTGAATGGCAAGGTAGGGTCAGAGGGCTGTGTGGTAACTTCAACGGCAAACCCGGCGACGATTATCAGACACCTTCCGGCATCACTGTCTCTTCTCCTTACGCCTTTGGTTTGTAAAAGTAGTGGTAGAAGTGGTATAGTAGCATAGTAATTAGTAGTACTGGTAAAATTAGTGGTATTATTAGAGTACTTCTTTTCCAGACATTCCTTTTTCCCGAAAAGCTGTAATCTAGTTTACTTAATTCAATCTGACGGGGAAAATCAATCATTTGCGAATAAATGGTGATCTTCAAAAAGGGAAAAAACCGTCAAAAACGGATGATGCAAAATATGAAAAAAAGCAATAAAGTGTGAAGTGTGACGGTTGTGCATCAGGTAACTCTTGGAAGGAGAGGGAAGATTGTCCGGATGCCGTGTACAACCCGGAGGGGCCTTGTTCCGTCCATGAAGTACGAGCTGACTACGCTAAAACCATGTGTAGCATACTTGCTGATGAGTCTATCTTCGGGGCTTGCCACAGGTAGGAATATTTCCTTGTGTGAGAGCCGAGATTTCACTTTCCCGTCTGATGTTTACTTCAAATATAGATATTGAAAACCAATTGATATATATATATATATGTGAAAACCAATTCTTATAACGAGCACAATTTAAATTGAAAATTTAACTTTGCTGGCGTAGATTTAAATAAATAAATTTCAATATCTAATGCACAATCTGTTATCAAATCATGAAAAAGATAGTACAACAGATAGTGGTGGCGGAACCATGATCTGCAACAAAATTCTCACTTAATCACGGTTCTCACCTTTCCAGGTTTGTGCCCTATGAAGAATACCAGGCAGCCTGTGAGTATGATGTCTGTGGGTGCGATATGGGCGGGGATTGTCTCTGTTACTGTGAGGCTATCTACGCTTACGTCAAACTTTGTATCAACTTCAACGTCGTCATCAACTGGAGAGTCAAGATGCCCGAGTGTCGTGAGTTATTTCAGTGTTTCACGTGACGACGAAATTGTACCAATTTCCTGATATTCTTAACTTGACAAACGATACTCCTAAAGCTTTACCAAACTAAGGAAATAATTGTTAACAAACTTTAAATTTTAGTGGTAATGTTTTGAGGTAATTCTAGATAAAGAATTATCTTCAACACGCTTTTAACTTTCAGAGGTAATGTGCGAGTGGCCGAGAGAGTACATCCCAGCCGCCCCTGCCTGTCACGACATCTGCGGAGAAAGAACTTGCAAGAACTACACCACAAATGAGGCGTTCGAGACGTGCGAATGTCCGCCCGGCACCGTGCCGCCTGATTGTCGAGTTCTAGAGTGCTCCTGTACGTCACACTTTCTCTTAGAGCATCAAGAATATTTTCTAAGCGGCCTGTCTTCTCATCATTGAATAATATGCACGAAGATAATGTTTTAGTGTCGAAAATGTTTTAATTTTGATTGAATAAGTTATGTCTCACTTCAAATGTTGAATGGTTTGATACCCGCAGCGTCAACATCAACAACCTCTCCGACCACAACTTCCTATACGACTACATCCTCCTACACCACAACGAGCTACAGCGTAACTTCTACTACCACTCCAACCACGTCTTCTTCAAGCTCGACATCTAGGATCACTTCAACACCGTCTACATTCACACCAAGTGAGTTTGTTTTTGAGAGCAAAATCAAATTGAAATCATGACATGTGGTAATTCGGTCAAATTCTACCCTGGTGTGAAGTAATTAAATTTGCGTGAAACTTTATGATAAAATTACATCTGATAAATTGTTGTGACCATCTTATAGATGCAGAACTAGAACTTTAAATTCAAGTAATTTTGAACTTTATATTATTTTTCAGCGTCAGTGACATCGACGTCTACTCCTTCAACAACCTCATCAACTACTTCACCTAGCACGACTCCAACAGTATCCTCTACATCTCAAACGTCAACCACGTCAACGACATCAACATCTTCATCTTCTACAACATCACAATCCTCAACAACGACAAGAACACCTACACCATCAATAACCTCAACCTCTACAACAACAACACCTTCTAGCTCTTCGAGTACAACAAGTTCATCAACAACCACACCTTCAAGCTCATCTAGCACAACCACTTCATCAACAACAACTCCATCAAGTTCGTCTAGCACAACCAGTTCATCAACAACCACACCTTCAAGCTCATCTAGCACAACAACTTCATCAACAACAACTCCATCAAGTTCGTCTAGCACAACCAGTTCATCAACAACCACACCTTCAAGCTCATCTAGCACAACAACTCCTTCAAGCTCCTCAAGTACTACAAGCTCATCAACTACAACACCTTCAAGCTCATCTAGCACAACAACTTCATCAACAACTACTCCCTCAAGCTCATCTAGCACAACCAGTTCATCAACAACCACACCTTCAAGCTCATCTAGCACAACAACTCCTTCAAGCTCCTCAAGTACTACAAGCTCATCAACTACAACACCTTCAAGCTCATCTAGCACAACAACTTCATCAACCACTACTCCTTCAAGCTCTTCGAGCACAACAAGTTCATCAACCACGACTCCCAGCACTTCCTCATCAAGCTCTATAACTTCTACGCCACATGAAACACCTACACCTTCAACAACATCATCAACAACTTCGCCTAGCACGACTCCAACAGAATCCACTACATCTCAAACATCAACTACGTCTACAACATCAACAACTTCATCATCGACAACTTCACAATCCTCAACAACGACAAGAACACCTACACCATCAATTACCTCAACCTCTACAACGACAACACCTTCAAGCTCTTCCAGTACAACAAGTTCATCAACCACTACCCCTTCAAGCTCATCAAGTACAACCAGCTCATCAACCACAACTCCATCAAGTTCATCTAGTACATCCACGTCATCAACTACAACACCTTCAAGCTCTTCAAGTACGACAACTTCATCAACCACTACTCCTTCAAGCTCATCTAGTACAACCAGTTCATCTACCACAACTCCTTCAAGCTCGTCTAGCACAACCAGTTCATCAACCACTACTCCTTCAAGTTCATCAAGCACATCCAGTTCATCAACCACAACTCCTTCCAGCTCATCGAGTACTACAACTTCATCAACCACTACTCCTTCAAGCTCATCCGAGTACGACTACTCCATCAAGCTCATCTAGTACTACCACCTCCTCAACAACAACTCCTTCAAGCTCAT
>JH152965.1:9497-26220 GCA_000226015.1 Mnemiopsis leidyi | reverse complement strand
TGTAAATGATCAAGTTCGATGTTTGATGTTGTCTGACTTTCATCCGAGAATAAATTGCAATTACAATTGTAGGTAATTTTTGTAATTTACNGTTTCACCAGGCCGGCTAACCAGGTGCTTACGCCGCTCGCGACGCGCTAAGCTTTAAATGTGATATCATATTGGGTCGTTCGCGTTCCCTGAATCGCAGCTTGTAGGCTTACAACCTACCGTCATCGCTTCGCGCGCGTCACACCTGCTCCTCGAGCGAAGCGTGGACGCGCATCGCCCGTTAAATCGCAGCTTGCTGCTCTCATGGCGTTAGAACGTTAAACGAATATCATCTCGTCAACGCACAACGTCAAACAAATCATTTTAAATTTGCAAATACTATCTTGTTGACGAGATGATATTCAACGGGCGATGCGCGTCTAGAAATTCTTCGAAATTCAGGCCAGAAATGCGTGACATGGCGCGTGATGGCCGCGACAGTAGGTTATCAACCTACAAGCAAAGAAATTCTAGACCATAGACGCGCATATCGCCCGTTAACAGTTAAATGTGATGTTATATCGGGTTTAGTTTGCTCTAACCTTGCTACACGTTGCATAGCCCCGCTGCCGCGAAGCGGCGGCCTCCGGCGCGCGCGCAGTCGCGGTGATACCCGACTCACGCAGCTAAAGCTGAACGTTTCTTTAGAACGTTAGACGGATATAATCTCGTCAACGCGCGCGAAGACGTGAGACAACTCTAACCAGAGCCATTTTGCGCGCGCCGCGTAGTATAGCGTGCGTAAGCACCTGGTTAGGTGGATATCGGGTCGTTCAAGGGAAACGAAACAAATATAAAATAGTTGTCGAGGTGTTACCCGACTCGGATCACGCGCGGCTCGCAGCTTGCTGGTCTCCTGGCGACGTTTCGTAAGAAAGTTAAACGGATATCATCTTGTAGGTCAACGGGCGATGCGCGCGTCTAGAATTTCTTCGCCAGGCCAGAAATACGTGACAGCGCGTGATGGCCGCGACAGTAGGTTATCAACCTACAACTTGTAGGTTGATAACCTACCGTCGCGGCCATCACGCGCCATGTCACGCATTTCTGGCCTGAATTTCGAAAAATTTTAAACGCGCATCGCCCGTTGAATATCATCTCGTCAACAAGATAGTATTTGCAAATTTAAAATGATTTGTTTGACGTTGTGCGTTGACGAGATGATATTCGTCTAACGTTCTAACGCCATGAGAGCAGCAAGCTGCGATTCAGGGAACGCGAACGACCCAATATGATATCACATTTAAAGCTTAGCGCGTCGCGAGCGGCGTAAGCACCTGGTTAGCCGGCCTGGTGAAACAGTAAATTACAAAATTAACCTACAATTGTAATTGCAATTTATTCTCGGATGAAAGTCAGACAACATCAAACATCGAACTTGATCATTTACAAGGTGTACACCTTGTCAAGTTTGACGGTGTCTGACTTTTGCATTCGAGATTCTACGGCAGCGCGCACCCTTCTGTTATTTCATTCACATATTTGCTTCGAATAAGGGTCGGACAAAGTCAAACAACCTTTCTTTGTACAGCAGCGCGCAGTACCCTCCCGTCATTTTATTCTCTGACAAAGTCAGACAAAGCTTTTCTTCACGTTGCCTAGCCTTGCTGGCGCGAAACGGCAGCCTCCGGCGCGCGCGTAGCGCTCGGCGGCGTGGGTCACAACGTGAGACAAAAACAACCAAAGCCCTTTTGCGCGCATCGCAGCCGCGTAGCAGCCGCCGCGCACGGCTTAAGCACCTTGTTAGGTGGTTGATCATCTTGTGTTATTCGACTCGCTTGCTGCTCTCCTGATGTTTCGTTAGAGCGTCAGACGGATGTAATATATTTTGCACATTAGCGCACACCCTCCCTTCGAATGAGGGTCGGACAAAGTCAGACAATAATATATTATAAAGCTCTTCATTCTTTATCTTTATATGGGGATAATGCAATGTTGTACCATAATATAATTTGTAAATAGCTAAATAATTTGTTCTCAAGTATGAAGTAAAGCATATTTATCTTATCTTGATTTCCATATAATCTCGTCAAGTAGATCTAGAATAGGTTTTGTTGCAATGATGTTTTCAGTACCACCACGATTCTTTTTCCTAATAAATGTATATTTCCTTAAATATGTCTGCATCAAAAAGTCATCAGCGTGATCAATATTCACAACAACACAAGTTGCATGTTTGCGGATGTTGTTGTTGATACTTTTTATCTATTTTTGTTTGAGTGATCCTAACCGAATCGGTACTGAGACCGTAAAATAAACTCAAAACATAGAATATGACATTCAAAACGTCACACATCATAACGTCCGGCCTTTGAAAACTTATCAGCTTTGTATGTTGACAAAACTAAAACATACAGCAGAAATATGAGTCTATTTGAGCTGCATCTTAACAAAGTCAGTCTCTGTTTAGTATCGAAACTATACTCATTTTGTATCGAAATGTGCCGGCTACACGACACAGCTCTCAATCCTGGTGCTGTAATGTACATCTACATTCTCACATTTAAGTTGATCATAGATTGCTGGTAAGGAATCTGTAGTCTTGTCAAACTTACAACTATAGTCCCAATCTGCTTCGTCGTCGTCCTGCACTCTATTAACTCTCAGATTTTATGACCTCTCTTCCTCTTCATTGACTGCCTTAACGGCCTCTCTCACAGACATGGCTGTGAGCTGTTGCATCTGTTTGTCACTTTTCTGGAGCCGGCTTGCTTTGCTCGCCGAAATTTGTCTGTCGAGGCACAATTACAACCAACTCAAATTCCATTTTTGAATTTAACTGAGCTGCACGGTGCTTAGTAGTTGTTTGGTAGACTTTGTCGGATGCTTCAGTTGGGGGACTCAATTTGTGCAGAATTTTGAAGCAGCATACTCTCATTGTACATAAATTTGAGTTACTACACTAGGATGTGAGTATTCAGCTCAGCCGCGTAACAATACCCTGGCATCCCATGCTATGCCGGGGGCGCCAAACGGTCATTAAAGCATGGGAAAATTTTGCAAGATTAACTGCACCACTAGCAAAATCGCGTGTTTGGTTTAATAACTTCATTATTTAATTATATTTTTGGAACATATTTTCACAAATAGCTCCCAGTAAGCTCCTACACCAGGGGCGCCACTTAGGGGTGCCTTTTTACTGCTACAACACCACAGATTCAGCTCCTTTGGAGCTGACAAGGATTAACACATGTTTATTGAAAGCTTCTTCAAACATCAAACTCATATCTATTTATGTCTAACAACCCCCCTACAAGGCTAGATCATGTTTAGGGCCACACTGTGCTGCCCCTTAAGGTGCTGCCCCCTGCTAGAGGGATTAGCGGGGTGGTGGTTATGCCACTGCCTCTTGTTTTAGTATTACAGTAATCCCCCGATTTACCGGGCCCTGATTGAAGGGGTCCCCCCTCGATAACAATGTCTGATAACAAGTTAAAAACGGTACAAATGCTAAGAAGTAGTGATAAAACTGAGTGCTATGCTTTGCCCCTACTATTCAGGCAGTGGGGGAAAAGTATATGTTATTACTAATGTTTGCTACTTTGACAATCTGAAAAGATTGCAGCGGATCTGTAAATTGTTTAAAAGTTCTATCACACCTATTCTTCATAAATACTCTTATTCATTTACAATAATCCACAGAATGTTGATTGGAGCTTGTTTGACATTCATATGTATCCTGACTCTGTCCCAGTCTACCATTTATGTTTCTGAGAGAAGACAAATTCTATTTGATATTCCAGAAGATGAAAATGTCATTGCTTTTGTCGAGTTCAATGATTCCCTTAGCTCGACTGGTTGGACAAGTTTGACTATCTCTACTAATGGCTCTTATCCAGATGCGGATCAAGCTCACGCGGCTGGGGTTGGTGAAGGTTATGCCACTGCTAGAAGAATCTTACAAAGTTGGGTAAACACCATGTCTACCTACTGCAAGGAATCCTCCCCATTTTGCAATAGGCTTACCGAGTTTAACTATGAAAACCAATACTGGATGAAATATATGGTTGAAAAAATGGCAGGCAAGTCTAATTATTGGTACCATGTTAATTTGGTTCAAAATCAAATCCAAGGATTGTATGATGGGTTCAGCATGGTATATCCTGGCAGACTAGAACTTTCTGATTTTTATCTTATGAACTTAAGCGGTGACCTTGAGGATCTGGAACAAGCACTTGGGGAAGGTTTAAAAGAAGCTCGTGCAAGAAAACGTGAGAAAGTTTCAAAGTCACACATGCTTGGAACAGGCTCATGTTCTGCATTGATCAAATGGCTACCTGGTGATCTTCTTGCATCTCATATCACATGGAATAGTTACCAAAGTATGATCAGGATTATCAAGAATTACATTTTTAATTTCAAAAAAGGTCCAGAAGAATCTAGCAGTCCTATGCCAGGTAATTTAAAACAGTATTTGTGCATGTTGAAAGGTGACACACCATTCCTAAGTGCATTTAGTACTGTAACCTCCTTATTAGTGTACTCTTATCCAAGTATTGACTAAGAAAATAACTGATCAACTGTTATCTTCAGAATTTTCTTTAGTACAAGTGAACAGATATAAGTCATGAACTTTATAGTCTTTAATGTCTTAAAATCTTTCAGCTGCACAACAGGTTTTCACATCCTATCCTGGTTATATAAGCAGCGGTGATGATTATTATCTCCTAAGTTCAGGCTTATTGACCATGGAAACTACTATTGGTAATAGTAATTCAACACTTTGGCAGCATGTTAAAACCAAGGGCACTGTCCCTGAGTTTATAAGAAGTGTTATTGCTAACCGCTTGTCATCTTCTGGTCAACAGTGGGCAAGAATATTCGAGCAGTACAACTCCGGGACATATAACAACCAATGGATGATTGTGGATTACAATAAGTTTGACAAAAGCTCAAAGTCTTTAAGTGATGGCACATTATGGGTTCTCGAACAAATCCCTGGATATGTAACCTCTGCTGATCAGACGGATGTTTTAAGGAAACAAAAATACTGGCCAAGCTACAATACACCCTTCTATCCTGATATATTTGAAAAGTCGGGATGTCAGGTTGCAGTTGATAAATATGGCCCTATGTTTGCCTATGACTCAACACCAAGAGCTCTAATTTTTAGACGAGATCAACACAAAATTCGTGACATGGATGGTCTGTATGATCTTATGAGGTATAATGATTACAAGAAAGACCCGCTATCAAAATGTGAGTGTGATCCTCCCTTCTCTGCCGAGAATTCAATTGCTGCAAGAAGTGATCTTAACCCAGCTAATGGCACTTACCTCCTGCCCTTCTTAGGCCACCGTCTTCATGGTGCTACTGATTACAAAGGAACTAATGCTGGTAAATATATTGGTTTTTCTTATGGCTTTAGGTTTTCTTTGTTTAAATGTGACAAAAAGACCAATGGCATAATGCCTCGGCTAAATATGTGAATGTTCTTGCTGTACGGTATGTTAAACAAGGAACTGAAGCAGCTGGGTTCCGTGCAGGCTCAATTCTTTAAACTCATGCCAATATGTTTGTGTAGTACATCCTTTTGATCCAATGATCCAATACCGACAGTCGACATACAAATTTTGTCAAAACCAGCATTGAAAGGGACATTAAAACTTAGTTTAATAATGATTGATGGAAAATTTATCACATTATTCACCTGTTTCAACATTTAAATTTGTTTTGATTACCTATGATATGTTTTATAAAACATCTGCATTATTATGTGGAATTGAGAATGTGCTTCATACTTGTTTGTTTATGATCAACAACTTAACTTTCAGATCTGATGAAGACTCTTAGCTTTCGAGCCGCCGCAGGTCCTACCGCTGAACAGCAGCCCCCTTTTAGATGGTCGACATCTGACTGGGCTGATGCAGCTCATGTTGGCATGAATGATTTACAACATTTCCCTGAGGTGCTTGTCTCCTTTGCCGAAACAGATAACGGCATCAATATAAAGTTCTAATCAGCCCACCTTTTTTTGTGACGGTCAATTTTCTTTTAATTTTCATCAATTATTATTTTTGTACCATTTGATATAATTTTATATTGAACGAAACACACTTTATATCATATCATAATTGTGTATGTGAGCTTAAACCTCAATTTTTTAAAATTCGTATTTTCATGAATGTAAAAGTGTGTATTAAACCACGTAGGAGTTATTGACTCAATTTTTTATATAAATACTTGAACATTTTTCTGTTAGCTTGTAGCTTTTAATTGATGTTGATGAATTTTTTGTTTAAAATGTTATTACCACTAGACTATTGCATTGTAAGTTGCGACAGTCTTTCATGATATGATACAAATTAAGTTCTGGCTAAGTGTTTTAGTGTTTCCAATAACTTAAAAAGGCCTACCTGTCATATATATTGTAAAATTTTGTACCGTTTGTTATTATTAATCACGAACAGAACAAAAATTTTATAAATTTTATTACTATTCTGTTACTGTTCTGTGTTACTATCAGAGCCAACTTGGATTTTTGAGATATCTTCCATAGTAAAGTCAATGGACGAATATCTCATTCTTACAACGGAGCTTAATGTTAGAACTGGACCTACTATCGTTGGAAAAGAAGGGAGCTTCAAAGATGTAATGGAAAAACTGGGTGGAGAATTAAAGGATTCCAAATCGACTTTAGGGCAATTTTTTTGGGAATCGCCTCATGATATTGGTGAAGTAATGCAGAAAGCAAAACAGTTGGGATATAAGCTTACAAGCACCACAGGTTTAGGCCAGACTTTTATTGCAGTAATGGAACTTCAACCTGTAAAAACTGAAAAGTAATTCTGGCATATGGATTACATGGCTCGAGAATTTTTGAGTTAACATGATTAATAACAGAAGAAGTTTTCTATAATTTGCATGTTGTCAGTCATGTATAGCACTCTAACAATAGTGCTGTCTGCACATGATATATTTGACACCGCTCGTTTCACCAATGATGAACTGATCTTCATTCTCTGCGGAACTTTAAGATACTACAGCACAGGTAATTCGACTAATGCTACATCAGTTTTACTCTTCCACTGTTTTGAAAGAACGCTTTTTGTCTTATTTTACCTGTGAGTTGCTTAAATGAGTGAGCTATTTATTCTCAACACTTAAGTGATAGGTTTCTATTGAATGAATCTGTTTTATATTGTGCATTCATTTTGCCTTTTTTACTCAATGTTTTTATTTGAATTTTTCTGCTGTCTATGTTTCCTAAAGACTTACAAATTTGAAATAATTAATTTTGGACAAGCGCTTTTCTATAACTGTGTAAGGGTTTGTTTCCAAAAAGACCGCTTGTGCAGAAGAAGGGACGGGAAATCAGAGCCATGACCTCCCCTTGGCCTAATCATTAATCATTTTCAGGTCAATTATAAACAGTTAAGTTTTTTTGGGAAAAAGACTTAAACTTTCAATCAGAGAAACGGTAAATGAGGGGATAGTAAAACTGGGTTTAGAGAAATAGTTTGGGGACCTTAGCAATCTATCATTTGTCTGATTTTTGGGCAATCTTCAATCTCTTGCAGGGTGTACTGCTATTGTGTGTGCTACTTCAATCTCTTGCGGGTTTTACTGTAATAATTTGTCTGATGATCTATCACTCAACTTTGTCGACCAGCTCATTTATGATGAGCACTCCTGCCAGAAAAAAAACACGTTGTAAAATTGAAATTCACCAGCACATGGTAACTCGAGATGCTGTTCTCACGATATTCAATGAATGCGACAGAGACAACGATGGTATCGTCTGGTTATCGGAGATAAAACAACTCGCACTCAGTTATGCTTCTCGTAACGAGGTACTTATCATTGTGTGTGCCTGTGTGTCTGTTTCTGTTTCTGTGGTGCTAGTGTCTCTGTGTCTCTGTGTGTGTGTGTGTGTGTGTGTCTATGCCTGTACGACCCCGACATACACATCAGACATACACATCAGATTATACAACTTGATAATAAATTTGTTTAGTGTAGATACTGTAGTATGCACTATACATCTGTAGTACACTATATTTTATTGATTTCTATGAAACTGTACTTTTGAACCATCTATTCTGTATAATAGGAGAAAAATAAATGAGCACATTTTCATTCACAAACAATGCTGAAATCGGTACTTTCCTGCAGGACGAAGTCGTAACTGACCAAGATGAAGATGTGCCGCTCTCATTCGAAGATTTCCTGGAGAAGTTTGCACCTCAACTTAAAGACTTGGCCCCAGAACCCGGTAAAGCAACAACTTAACTGTGCTGTGAAGTGTGAGATATTTAGTCTCGATCTTGTCACCTCTTGTTCCACACAAAATCTTATAGCAGTTAACACCACATCTACAACATATTGTACACACTATCCCAGAAACAACACTCTATCTTGTGAAATACTCCGAGCTCACATACACAGAATACGTTCTTGCTCCACATGATGTGTGTATTGAAACGTGAGCCGTAAAGCACGGCTAAGGCTCTATGCAATGGTTGGGTGTAACCAGCAGTATGTGCTTCTTAGAGACGAGAAGGAGTTGTTACATTGCTCCTCATATTACCTCCATATGCAACGTTCTTTAACGTGCTACACTTCCAAATGCGTTCAAGAAATGATTGGGGCTGCGTAGTAGTTAAAAAATGTTTTGGGAGTTAGGTCCATGTATGATGAATTAATTCATGACTCTTTGTGGACAGTTAAGCTGTCGATATTATATTACTCGCATGGAAACTTATCTTATCAGTGATTTAATTGTTACATATCAGATTCGAATCAAGTTTGAAGCCTCTTAAAATGAATAACATCGTATATTGTAAAATTTCAAAGATTGCATAGGTGTTTGCTAGGAAGTTAAACAGTCTTATTGAAATCAAATAAATTGTATGCAAAACGTCAAACGCAACTCTTTGTAATACCGAACTACTATGTGTGATGTAATTCTATCTGTTGTCCTTTGTGTGCTGTTGGCAGAATTCCAGCTGCTCTCCTGGCTGTTGATGCTATCCAAAAACCACCTAAACTATAAATAATTATCGCATGGTATAGTCCCCTACTTAAGGCTAAATTTCGTCCTGACTTAGTTGCTTTACAATAGGAAAGTGAGAAAATGAGAAAGCAACTTCGTCAATTTTGAGTCTATATGCGCTTCTGAAGCTAATTTGTTCTCATCTCAGTTTACAACGGTGAGATAGGAGGAGATAGTATTGATGGAGAGCTACAGAATTATTTAAACGCCGACATCTGTTCTGATGGGGGAAACGTCATTGAGAACGACAGTGCAAACAAGAATCTCATTGAGAACTCTAAAATACTCGGTTTGTCTGCCTGTTCTGTGAAAAAATACTTGATCTTGGCTATTGTGCTTGCTTTAATTTAGGCTTTAAAATCTGTTTGTCAATAGTACTTTTAAATTTGGTACATGGCGATTTTTTCATGTATATTTTGGAACCCTATTAAACTATTAAGGCAACACACTTGATTGAAGTGTTTTAATTTGCAATATGCATAATTTCTAGTACAATTATACAGGTCAAATACAACAAGTAGAAATAATGAATACAAATAATTCAAAACTAAAACTCCTATTAACACAAAAACCGAGGTCGGCATTATACCCGGAAAAATGAACAATTGGGGTTAATACGGTTCAACGCAAAACGTAAACCGAGTTTGACAATATAATTATAATGCGCATCACACCATTGCGCATCACATCGTTGCAGTGCAAAAAGATGAATGGCTAATGGTTTGGCTTATTTATATATATACACTCGCTAGAGAAATTCTTACTGAAAACACGAAGTGCATTAAGAATAGATATTCCAAATTAGTGTAAGGATAACCTGCTTCAGCTAAATCAACTCATTTCAAATATCTATTGTTTATGGTATGGTACTCAGCATAGTCGCTGATATTAAAGGAGGCAGCTGTGGTCCGAAACCACTGCGAGTCAGTTACGACCATTCAATGTCCTCAAAATGCTGACGTCTATTGATGAATTTATTTGCAATTCATTCTCTTCATTTTATCGATATTTGTCAACTAGGTATAAAAAGATATATGGTGTTCCATTGAGATATCAAGCAAATTGCTAAACCGGTTATTTTTCAATTGTCCTCATAAATGATCTCAAGCAAATCAATTTTTACTCAGTCCTCAGCTCAGATCATATCCCTCAGCTCAGATCATATCCCTCAGCTCAGATTATATCCCTCAGGTTGTCAGCCCTGTCGGTGTCCAAGTAAGAGTAGATGTTTTCATCACTACCTGCTGTAAGGTTGCTCCACTCTGCGCACCAGCTCTTTTCATCTTCATTCTGTGGTCTCTCGTTAGAAGGACCTGCGTCTTCCTGTCGAGTACCCGGCCAGTCACTATACTCCACATTTGGTGTCATGACGGAGGAATAGCGCACTTGTTGACCTGAAGGTGCGGGTGTTTTCTTTTCCTTTTTCTGTTTCTTTATCAAGAGGACTGCCAGAACAACACATGATACTCCAAGTATCACTGCGATGGCCAGGATGATGGTTGTCATTTTTACTCCTTCACCCTGAACTATCTCCTGTGTATATCCATCTTTGTAGAGTTTGGAAGACACACAGAAGACCCCATTGCCGAATTCTTGTGGTTCATTACACTTTTCACAAGAGTACTGTTTCCAGTGCTCGCCAAATGGACAAGTTTGACAATGTTTAGCACCCTTTTCAGACACACTGTAGATGGGGCATTGGGTACACTCAACTGCAGAATCATTGCTGTAGTGGTTTTCAGGGCAGACTACACAATCGTGTTTTTGATTTGACCAGTAGTTACCTGCACGGCAGCTGCATGCAGTGTGTCTGTTTATCGGAACTGTTCCTAGTGGGCAGCTTGAGCAGTGGCCGGCTGTCTCATGGAAGTAGGTACTTTCTGTGCAAATAACACACGTGTTGTTGTGTGTCCTAAACGTCCCTTTTTGACAGATGCAGTGGCTTGATCCTGCTGTGGATAAGGAGTAGATTGGGCATTCTTCACATCTGCTCATGTTTCCGATCTTGTAAGTGTTCCGTAGACAAGGCTTGCATGATCCATTGCTTGGATCATCCCATTCCCAAATCATTCCATCTTCACAGAGGCATTCTGTTTTGTTTGCTCCCGAGCCAATGTTACATGTGGTACATTCAGTTGCTCCATCTGCACTTGCTGCTCCTAAAGGGCATTCTTGACAACTCTGTCCATTCCAAAAGTTCCCAGCCAGACAATTACATGAGCTTGCTCCGACTGAAGAAGTTGTAGAAAATGGACAACTTTCGCAGCTTCGCATTTTACCTATTTTGTATGTGTCAGCTAGACAGGGCTCGCAGGAGCCACTGCTTGGACCATCCCACTCCCAAATCATTCCATCTTTACAGAGGCATTCTGTTTTGTTTTCTGATGAATCAATGTCACAGGTAACACATTCTGTTGCTACATCGGGACTTGCTGAACCTGAGGCACATTCTTGACAACTCTGTCCATTCCAAAAGCTTCCAGCCAAACAACTGCAGGAGCTCGACCCGAATGAGGAAGTTGATGGGAATGGACAAATTTGACAGCTAAACATTTCTCTAGTCTTGTATGTGTTAAGTTTGCAGGGTTTGCAAGAACCATTGCTTGGATCATCCCATTCCCAAATCATTCCATCTTCACAGAGGCATTCTGTTTGGTTTGCTACTGAATCAGTGTCACAGGTAACACATTCTGTTGCTACATCGGGACTTGCTGAACCTGAGGCACATTCTTGACAACTCTGTCCATTCCAAAAGCTTCCAGCCAAACAACTGCAGGAGCTTGACCCGAATGAGGAAGTTGATGGGAATGGACAACTTAGACAGCTTTTCATTTCTCTGATCTTGTATGTGTTTAGTTTGCAGGGTTTGCATGATCCATTGCTTGGATCATCCCATTCCCAAATCGTTCCATCTTCACAGAGGCATTCTGTTTTGTTTGCTCCCGAGCCAATGTCACATGTGGTACATTCAGATGCTCCATCTGCACTTGCTGCTCCTAAAGGGCATTCTTGACAACTCTGTCCATTCCAAAAGTTCCCAGCCAGACAATTGCATGAGCATGCTCCGGCTGAGGAAGTTGAAGATGGGCAACTTTGGCACCTTCGCATTTTACCTATTTTGTATGTGTTGGGTATACAAGGCTTACAGGAACCCCTGCTTGGACCATCCCATTGCCAAATCATTCCGTCTTTGCAGAGGCATTCTGTTTGGTTTGTTGCTGAGCCGTTGTCACAGGTTATGCATTCAATAGCTTCATCTGTACTTGCTGAACCGGCTACACAGGCTTGGCAATTGCTTCCATTCCAATAGCTCCCTGCTGTGCAATCGCATGACTCTGACCCAGCTGAAGAAGTTGAAGAAGATGGGCAATTTTGGCAGCTTTGCATTTTACTACCTTTGTAGGTGTTGGATAAACAAGGCTTGCAGGATCCATTACTAGGACCAGCCCATTCCCAAACCAATCCTGCTCCACACATGCAGACAGTTAAATCACTGCTTGTGCCATTTTCACAAGTTTTGCATTCAGATGCTCCATCAGAGCTTGCAGAGCCTGAACTACATGTTACACAGTCCTCTCCATTCCAATAATTTCCTGGTTCGCATGAGCAAACTGGAGATCCTGACAAAGATGTGGATTTTGTTGGACATAACTCGCACTGTATCATATCTCCTGCTTTAAACTTTCCTTCCGGGCATGGCACACAAGCTCCCTGCAAATTTTGACCCCAAATCCAAATTTGTCCATCTGGACAACTACAAGATTGCCCTCCATCAACAGCTTGTGAGCCATCAGGACAGTGTACACATTGCCCATTCACACCTGCGAAATTACCCAGACATCTTTTACACCGGCCATTGCTCCACATACTCCCACCGGGGCAGTCACACCGGGTTGAACCCGGTTTTGATGTAGACTGTGCAGGGCAAGGAAGACAGGAAGTTGAACCTACTGCTGAGTTGTAGAAGTTGGCTGGACAAAGAGCACAGTTTGCTTCATGTGGGTAGCTCCCTGCGGGACACCTTGGCGTTGGGCATGTTGACACAGTAGGACATGTCGGAGACGGTGGGCACTCTGAAGTAGTTGGGTGTTCAGGACAGGCTGGACATGTTCTTTGTGGTGGGCAGCTGTGTTCCGGACAGGTTGGATGTTCAGGACATTCGGGGCAAGTTGGTTGCTCTGCACAAGTCGGTGTTGGTGGACAGTTTGGGCATGTCCTTTGAGGTGGACAGGTCGGACTCTGAGGAAGTTCGGGGCATGTTACTGTCGGACAAGTAAGAGTCGGAGGACAGGTGGGTGTTGCAGGACATTCAGGACACGTCTCCGGTCCTGCTGCTACTGTGCTTTCTGGTTGGGGTGCCTCTGTTACCTCGCCATCAATTAATGAACCTTCACAAGAAAGGAACACGTCTTCATTGTGACCACAATTGTGATCAGTTATAAAGGAGCAAGAATCCCAGCTTCCACTGGAGCAATCAACATTGTCCATCTTAATTTCCTTGCTGTTTTGAAGATCTGCAAATGTCAGCCCAGTTGACCATTCACGAAGTCCAGAGAAGCCCATGTTTCGACAAATTGCCGTTCCTGAATTGTCATTGAAGCTATCATCGCACACTGTACCATCATTGTACAGAAGTAGACCTAGAGTACCTCCACTTTGTATGCTGCTCCCGTCGCTGTCAACCAGTTTAAACTGTTGTGGAGGCTCTTCAGTTGTTGAGCCGTCTGTGGATCCTCTACAAGAAAGAAACACGTCTTCCGAATGACCACAATTGTGATCAGTTATAAAGGAGCAGGAATCCCAGCTTTCGCCTGAGCAGTCAACATTGTCCATCTTAATTTCCTTGCTGTTTTGAAGATCTTCAAATCTCAGCCCAGTTGACCATTCACGAAGTCCAGAGAAGCCCATGTTTCGACAAATTGCCGTTCCTGAATTGTCACTGAAGCTATCATCGCACACTGTACCATCATTGTACAGAAGTAGACCTAGAGTCCCTCCACTTTCAATGCTGTTTCCATCAGTATCCACGAGTGTAAAAGATCCTGAGGGTTCTTCAGTTGCGGCGCTAGCAGATCTGCAGGACAGGAAAACGTCTTCGAGGTGACCACAGTTGTGGTCAGTACTGTAAGTGCAAGAGACCCAGCTTCCACTTTGGCAGTCTACGTTATCCAACGTGATTTCCTTGCTGGCTTGTAAAGATTGATATCTGTATCCACTTGCCCACAGATTTAATCCTGAGAAACCCATGAAACGACAAATAGCCGTACCTGAATTGTCGTTGAAGCTGTCATCACAAACTGTGCCATCGTCATAGAGAAGTAGACCAAGTGTGTCTCCTGCAGTTATTTCGTTTCCATCCTCGTCTACCAAAGAAAACTGAGGCGTTTCTGAAATTGTTTGTCCAAATTTGACAATGAAAGTCTTGAAGGACGATGGTGAATTTATTGGACACTCCAACACTAGGTATCGATAAGCTCTACGACTCTACAGTGTAGAAAATGAAAAAAATCATCACAGTTTTGATCAATTTAATAAAGATGCATAGTGTACGATGAGTAAAGGCAATTAATTATTTTCCTGCTGCATGATTAAACTGCTTAAGACCTGATATCAAAGCATAATGGGCCTATATAAATCTCAGCTTCAATAATACGTTATAGAACAGAAGCCGATAAGCAGATAGGTATAGCTGGAGTGTGATTTTTTATTTACCGTTGAAACAAGCTCCGAAAACGCTACGGTACAAACTACAAAGTTGTTTTCAGAAAAAAATGTCAGGGCGTGCTAACCCAAAAATCAAGGTCCGCTGGATTTTGCGTTACCAAAATTTACCTTAGGTAGATCCAGAATTTCTGAAGACCTCTGTGTCGTTCGAAATACCTTCCCAGATAGGAGGTTGTGCACTGTTCTGCATTTGCTACAAAACGACTAAAGGTGCCAGTCATGAGCTCATTATCCGCTCCTCTGACTTAATTTTAAATACGGCGACTACACCCCATTCCATCGGTCGAATCTCACCTTTGCAAGCCAAGAAGACATCCTCCGAATGTCCACAGTTGTGTTGGGTTGTGTAGGAGCAGGAGGACCAGTCTGGACTGTCGCAGCTGACATCGTCCAGGAGAATATCATAGCTGGACTGGATAGACCAGGTAGTGTGTGACTCCCACGTCACATGCTTGTCGTAGCCCATTTGGCGACATATAGCAGTTCCGGAGTTGTCGCTGAAGGAGTCGTCACATACCGTCCCTCCGTTGTACAGCAGCAGTCCCTTGCTTTCATCCGTTATTGGGCGTCCGTGTATATCAACCAGTGTAAATCGGGCTGACAACACTATAGTTTTTTGGTTTTAGCTAAAAGCCAGAAAATTTCATCCAATTTAAGCTCATTTCGACATATTGTATGTTTATTCATATTGTATGTTTATTTATATTATGATATGACATTGATCGGCAATATAAGCTTTACAGCCTCAAACTTAAGTAACACAACTATCGAGAATTTGAACAAAAATAGGACTGAACTTGTCATCTTACCTTGTACTATCCCAAAGAGGGTCGCAACGTAAAGTAAACCACCCATGTAAGCATGTGGTAAATATCTAACAGAAATGAGAAATCAGACAACCAGCAGCTGTTCTATTTGTCTGATGATTTTACCAAAATTTAACTTAAGTAGATTCAGAATTTCCGACGACCTCTGTGTTGTTCGAAATACCTTCTCAGATAGTTATTTTGGAGTACATTTACTTGCAGTAATCATTTTATGGCGCTCATCTGACTTGAGGTCACTGAAGACAGAAAATTCAGTCGTGGTTATCTCAGTCTACTGTATTGACTCTAGTAGAAATACAGTGTCCGTCACACCTACTCCTTTATATATTCACGTGACCGATACCTTTTCTCTGCACCCTTTCTAAAGTCTACTTCCAAACGGTAATCTGGCCAGAGCAGCGGGACGAGGTCATGTTTTAAAGCAAGCACGCTGTCCTTTAATGATGAAATGTTTTTAGAACCATTTAAATCGAACTCATTTTAAACATATACAAATTGTTCAATGACTTAGCTCGAATTCATATTTACAATGACAAAAAAGTTTATCAACTTCCTACTGGCGATGACAAGATCTTAAAAATTGCGGGATATCAGGGTTGTCACCCTCCTAGTATGACAACATGAAGTGTGGTATACGACTGAAATTAAAATTTTCAACTTTGAGCTAGGAGAAAGTTACAGGTCAGTATTTTGACGTAAAATTTGACGAGGAATCCGAGTTTTATAGTTTCAAATCCGATAAATCATCACGTGACCCCTAAACTTTAATAATGAATAGGACGATGAAAGTCGTGATGATCTGAATTTTGTTGTTCCAACAAGTGAAAATCGTATTTATTCTGACGTTTCGAAAAATATTCCATTTTCCATATTCATAGCTGACAAAACATTAAATGTGAAATATAACCAATAACTAGCAACTAAATCTAAAGATTAACACGGCTTAAAATAAATACGTAAAAAAGAAAATAGTCAAGTTTTAACTGTCATATAAATATTTGACAGTAAAAACTTGACAATTTTCAGAATAATACGATTTTTACTTGTTGGAACAACAAAATGATCATCACGACTTTCATCGTCCCATTCATTATTAAAGTAATTTTCAATTTTGAGTTAGGAGAAAAGTTAGACCAGTATTTTGACG
>JH152964.1:180627-191492 GCA_000226015.1 Mnemiopsis leidyi | reverse complement strand
AAAAAGGTATCGCCATCGAGTGGCTCCAATGGATCCATTATAATGGCGCCAATGGTCGCCAATGGCGATCGCCATTGTCGCCAATGGAACACATCCATTGGCGCCAATGGCGATTGTGACCACCATTGGCACCACTGACCTCATCGCCATTGGCGCCATTGGAACATCCATTTGATCCATTGAGTGGATCCATTGGCGCCAATGGCGCCAATTGCCCCACTCACCAAACTATATGACCCTTTTGCCGGCAGCTGTACCTGTTCACGAGGTACCAGCTAGTGACTGGATGGTGGGTGCTTGCAGATCCTAATGGTTTAACACAAGTCTGTAAGACAAGTCTCTTTGAAACAGGACTTGGGGGTAGACCTCAGCCATCCTTAGTGGCACGTCTGGCGGCAGGAGGAGGTGTCTAGCACTTGTGGCATTTGGCAGACGGCCAATCGAAACTAGAACAAATGGTTTAGATTGAATAACCCTTTGTTAAGCGTTTAAACAATAGTGAACGGTGAGACAGATAGTAATTGAACATAAATTTATCTATGTGAAATCTTAAATTCGTATCTAACACTTTTTCAAATCAATAACTCAAACTATAAAACGACAATTTGGCAACAGTTTCAGTTTTCGTAGACCAAGTCTCACCTTTGAGGGTATAGTCATGTTACTGGCTGTGAGAATGAACTCGCCAATGGAAGGATCCAGAGTAAAGCCGTTGACACCGTTCCCAGTTGAGAGCACCATCATGCAAGCAGTACCGAAAACACAGTATCCGGCCGCTACTAGCTTGTTTCCTGAAGACAGGTCGTGTTAATTACAGGATCAAGATACAGTTAACTCAATGTAGCATATTTAACTTTCAAACAAATCCATATTTCTATGACGAACAGAACTGATATCTTAATTACAGGATCAAGATACAGTTAACTCATAACATATTTAACTTTCTAACAAATTCATATTTCTATGACGAACAGGGCGGATATTGTTCCTATCCATCATAAAGCTTTCAAAAAATCATATTGAATATGATGTTTTCGTCCGATAAAAAACATTTATCAACAAAGTTTCTGTTGATGAATTATGCTTTGGAGTTTGGACAAGCTGTGGGGGAAATAGACAAAAACTTGCTACTTTGCTGGTTCCAATTCTATTTACAGAATTACAGGCAGTTCTCAAGCCATATACTACAAGTGCGGGTTTTCATGACAATAGGTGACGAGGCGTACTTTAAATACTTTCTAATGTTTCAGGTGTGACCGACAAAAAACAACATACCACCGACTTGTCAGTTTACATAAATAGGGCAAACGGTTTGTGTGATCAAACCCCATTAGCAACATCTCTACACACCAATAGCCATTACATGTATACATCTACTTGGTATGAGTATTTCAATTGGGACATACATTTTACAATTGCTTCGTTTAGTGTAAGCGAGTTTTTTTGTGACGAAAGTATAATCTATTCTAGAAGTTTCGTGATAATTTAAACAGTCCTATTTTCGAATCAGAGAGATGTTTTATACTTTGTTAGTCATCTTATGGCGAGTATTTGAATTATGTTCTAGATCAATATGTTTGTTGTGAATTTAAAAAGTAAAATAAGACTAAAGAATTGCAAATACCCTGAAATCCAGACGTCAATCTTGGGTTCTGATGAAAGGACCCTATCAACACAGCTAATAATCATGTCAAATTTAGACACTAAAGCGGCACCGATTAGTGCAAATAGTTTAAATGGTCAAGTTCTGAAGTATGTTTAAATTATTTGCTTGTTTTTGAAGCAACTTTTGAGCCAGTTCTCGAAAAAGTATGCCCGAAGCTCAAAAGATGGGTGATAGGCTTAATAAGGTCTAAACCCATAAAAAACCGATAGAAGTTGAAGTTCTTCTGCCTCATCGCCTCTATCGTATAATGACCGAAAGTGGCCACGTTTTCCAGTGATTGAGTTGCCATGGTAACGTCATATCACATGACGCTGATGCTCGTGCAGGCTAATTACGGACGTTGCAACTCGTAATGCACGTGCTGCAACTCGCATGAGAACAAGCTGCAAAAGACGTTGATTCCCATCTGGAGTCTGCAGTAATGAGCAGGTCGTCACAGGACGGTGGTAACGGGACCAATTCACAATAGAACAAGGGCACTTCACCCGGCAGAGGGAGGATTATCGTCAAGTATCAATAGTTTACAGGTGTCAGCAACATCCCGGCGACTGCACCACACAGTTGCACCTAACGATAGTTTACTATTAGTACAATTAACACTGTCAAGTACTGACGCACGGCCCGGTTATCCTGACAATGGGATGTTGCGACATGCCGGACATGGTTCTGCCAGGGCCGGGCGTTGGTTGGTCCCCGCCATATTTCGTCCTTATATGGGGAGGCCGGAGGGAAGCAAGTGTCGACCGGCAGGGTATATACTCCGGGACGGTTCAGCAAGGAGGTCAGATCTGGAGACGACTGGTTTGCTGTGCGATAGGGGCTAGTCTTTCTCCGGCCTTAGAACAGTCTGTGTGTTTCTTAGTTTAGTCTACTTGATATCATCATATCTGGGATACTAGTCTATTTTGAAGTTATCAATCGTATCTTTTCTTCGTCTGTTTTGTATCTATTACTGTCTCTTTGCATAAAATCTTCCAATTTTAGTCAGGAATTGTAAGATCGTTATTAAAGAAGGTGCGTAAGAATTAGAATGATGCTAGCAGAATTTTCCAAATAAAAAGGCCTGGCCTTTTAACTGGAATAAGTGTCCTACGAAATTCACAACTTCTCGGAATAAAAAATTGGAATTTAAAGAATCTCTATCTATTAGAGTTAAATTTTAAAATACATGGCTCTAAAAGTGGACATCGATATCATGCTTATTCCCGTGCAGGTTCGTAATTCCTAATCCTTTAGAATTAAATAAAAAACAATGAAGATTGTTTAGGATAATTTGATTTTACGGACGATTAAACGCGTAACACATATACGATCATGACATAAATAGTAAAGTCATTCACACCCTCACAAGTGTCAAATTGTTATCAATTCCTGCGTCTAATGAGAAGAGGTGAGCCTGTATTTCCTAGTCTTAACAGTCACCTGCCATAACTTATCAGACTTAGCTGATTGGTGTGTCGAAAAATCTGTCGAAAAATGTGGCAAACATTCAAGCTGATCTCTGCAAGTAGGATTATTCTCCTAAAATCTGGCCAATTTCCATGGTATGCACCGGACTGGGAGTAGAGTTGTAGAGACATCAATAGACAATAACCGACCCGATGGACATTGCTGTTCTAATTTCCTGGACATTGGATGCAAAGTCGACTGCAGGTTGGACAGTGAAAAATAGACCAATAGGGCAAACATTTGTTGTTGCAGACCAGGGCATGAAATTACCATTATCGCTATATCACGTAGGTTCATTTCGTCGCTATCAGACTAGCTGATTTATTAAAGCAAACTCCAGATTTATCAGAAATTCATGTCATATTTTTGATTTTCTTTATGCACGAATTGTTTGTGGGCCTTCCTGATCAGAAGACTTCACGAGATAAATTTCCCGTTTAAATCATGTACCGATATCAGGACTAGGAAGTGATAAGACCTGGTCGGTCGCATTCGGATCCGTGATTCAACGTGTCATTCTATGATCCTATTCTATTCTATAATGACGTCTTGATTGAGTTTTTGCTTTATACAAAACAACTTTTATCGTGATGACGAAACTTTCAAATTGAATTTATAATTATTTTGATCTCCAAATCGATGACCTGGAATTGGTCCAGATACAAACTGATACGAAGCAATGAAAACATTTCACAGCAGGCAAATAAATGTTAACGTTTCAATGCTCACTGCTCAGGTCTTGAACAATTCGTATGTTTTGCTATAACCATTTGGGTGAACTCCTCAAGGGCTGAAGGTATCCTACTGTATACATAAACTCTAGAGGTATGGACCATTAACACTCCATGTTAAATTCGGCCTATATTGGATTGTTAAAACTTGCGCGTTCCAACTCGCTTGGTCACTCTCCAAATTCGTGATCTGTAATACAGGGAGTTGTCTTTCACGCTTTACTGCACTTATTTGCGGACGTCTATCAAGTAACTTCACTGCGATAACTTTATAACAATTATTTATTATATATGAACGATCGGAATTTGAAAATTTTCTTAGCCTTGGGGAATATAATACCGAAACACGTGAATGTTCGACGTACCTTAGGCGTAAGATTATGACAGCCGAAAACCTTTTTATCTTACCCAAATTCATAATCCAACTTTAAATACATTACAGCCGTTTGCACCACATAAAATCATGCACGCTTTTTATGCGGTAGGATTTTGTTAAAAAAGAAGCTTCAAAAACCTTGTTTGATCCATTAGCTAGGCTCCTTTTTGTCGGTAGTGACTAGACTTATTTCACACTCAGCGCACAATGGTCAACAGAGGTCCCCTGAATCATGGCTACCACAATGGTCTTCCGGTCTTTGTTTAATCCGAAAAAACTGTAACAAAGAAGTTTTACCGTTTTTGCTTATTGACTCCTTATTTTTACCTTGACAATTCTGGGTAATTGTTCCCAGTCACCGGGTCTTAAAGATAGTGTTTCTTGGCCCTGAGGTCTCCATACTATCTTGACAGAATTATCTTTAATTACCGCTGTGACGATCTTCACGTCTTTTCCCTTATTTTCCAACTATATCGAGACTAAATATCTTCAAGTAAACTTGTAGTTTTTCTAATTTTTCGTTATATATCTGTGTCAAATCTGTCGATGATATCAATGGTAATAAGCGTCGAGTACTAAGTGTTTAAATATTCTTCCAGAGGAATAATTTTGATATCCGATCGGCCTTATTCTTCAATTTGTCAGTTGGTGAAGTTACAAAAATAAGCCCTACTTTTTTCATAAAAGCAAATAGACCAAAAAACGAGAAATTGGTCTATTTAGTTTTTGCTGCATCTTATAGTATCCTTTGTTCAATGCAAAGTAAAAGCCAACTGGACGAATAAACCTAAGCTTTAATGATTAATTCAAACAGAAGTCCCGATTCCAGGCCAAGTTCTTGACTCAGTCGGAAAATGTAGAGGTTATGATCTTGGCAAGGTGTAATCATTATTTCGTTTATAAAGCGACTGTCATAACCAGTATGATCGTTGAAGGTGCTCGAAAATAACCCGCACATCCTTGTCTAACCTCTTCTAAGCAGATAAACTTAACCCTAGTCCGTTCGGTCATTCCTTGTTCAGAACTCCGGTATATTTTTGTCTCCATGTTTTCCGACTATCAACCTTGTTCCCCAACACCAGGTATATCACAAGCCTATATACTCGAAGTCAAGTGACCCTTTTAGAAAAAAAGCTTGTCTGTCTTTACGTCGGATCGAAGTCGGAAGCCAGATCAAATAGATGTGAAACACTTTTTAACCTTGCGGTCAGAACTATTTCAAGCGGGTGTTAAAATTCCTAGACATTGTCAGGATGACCGTGAGTGATTTAAAAACTCGGCACCACTTCTCCCCCCGTGATGTTATCCCGGACTGTCTGAGGTAAAATCGGCTATGTCTACCTAATTGCGGTAAAATAAGTTTAATATCAGAGGTTTAACGTTTATGACTTGGGGACAGCTTGCCCCTCGGTGGCAGTGCAAACTTTTTATGATGGCCAACTATCACGATTATTTTTAGCCTTTTTCTGATGAAGCGTGACTCTTATGGTTGGTTGAGTGGTTCCTAAAATAACCGTAACCCTAAGTATTTTGCGCCGTGCCACGACATTCCGCACCTTTGCTGGTAAAACCAAAGATATTTCACAACTTTGATGCTTGCGTTATCAAAGTTGTTGGCCAAAGATTAAAAAGGCAAATTATCACATTTTGTTAAAAGTATATTGTTGGTTTGTTTAAGATTTTCTATATTCGTCGGTTGTGACAGGAATCACTAAATCGGGCAAATCGGGCGACATTTGACTGTTTGACGTGCTCTATAAATACCATAACATGCACTGACAAGACTCACAACAAGCTAAAGTCTTTTGCCTCTTTAGTCTTTTGATTGTTTTGAGAGAGCCGCAAGACTTATTTTGATGAGTAACGATAGCCACCATGCTATCTTAATTTCATTCTAGAATAGAAATATACGTTGTGATTGTAATTCTGGAAAAACCGCATGATTTGACCAGAAAGTTCGGAGAAAGGATGATTCAATACCGCTCCTTCACACAAAGATACTAAGCACTTCTTATATGCCACCGGTATACGTAATCAGTCAATCTCCTTTGTCCGGACGAAGCGAAAAAATGAGCATTTTAACGTTCCGGAGCACGGTATTGGCCGAAATATACGATCATGTCTATACTTAGTCGATGAAAGTTTTCTGGAACTTGTTTTACATGAAAATGAATGGCACTAAGTTCGATGCAGGCATGCATCGCTAAAAGGGAGCTTTAAACTTTTTCATCGTCGGCAACACCCCATTGTTTTCGATAAGATCACTGCCTAGTAACTTTAGTATGCGATACAAACATTTAACCGTTGTTCTGACAGCAAGTTCTCGTCATTGAAAAAATTATCATTTCAGATTTTTAAATTGAGCTAATATTTGAGAAATAACTGTTTATACCGTCAAGATCTCCCTAGTTACAACCGGGCCAACTTTTTGACGTTAAAACTTTCCGATCATTGCAGACATAAGTATTTGATTGCGATCAAAGTTACGCCGAGTACCAAATCGTTAGTTCATACTCAAGTGTAGATTTTTTTCAATAGTTACCCCGAGTACCAAATCGTTAGTTCATACTCAAGTATAGATTTTTTCAATAGTCCATTGACGCCATGTTCATTTGTAGACGGTCTTGTAGTGCGGTTTTTCCTAGACGACAGCCAGCTTTAAGTTTCTTTAACGAGAGAGAGGCCCTCAATTTGTCACCCGAAAAATTTTTCCTTCATTAGAGTTTTTGCCAGAATTTTGTCTGATGAGTGCCTGATAAATCTTGTCCTTGGAGCCAGGCACAGTTTGATTCGCGGAGGACGACATTACGTTTTCTTCCAATATTAAAGGTCATCTGATTATCCCGGTTTCATTTCTCCTAGTCCTATTGGCCCATAAATCATCACAGCTTCTTATCCATTCTTAGCATTGTAATATTTATGCGGATAAGTTCAAATCATCACGTGATTCACCCGAATACCATTAAAAAATTCGTTATTAGTCAAATGATTGGACCGCTAAATTTAAATCATCGGCCAAGAAGCTAATTTCTTCAGATTTAAGAAGACATGACGTCTATTGGGAAGTCTGATATATCTCCAACAATCCAACTTCCATGCTTGGCAGGCCACTGCAGACAGTGATTGCGTCACAGGGCGCTTTCCCCGCAATGACCGCCCTAAAATTACCAGCCTCGAGTAGCACCAACCACGGCAGGGCTACATTAAGAGTCTAGCGGAGTAGCGGCTCTGATTTTGTCATCCTCCAGAGCGGATCAAAGGAGTTTCCGTTTCCCCGTCACCCCACCACGTCACAGAGCAAACAAGCTGCTAAAATAAGCACTAAGCAGCCTTCTTTAAATGTCCCAGTTCCGAGACGTTCAGTGAGTTCTGTTTTTTTCACCGCCCGGTCGGTATCATTTTATTGGGTTTTGTGGGGGTGTGGGTTTCAAGCCTGACTTTTCTACGGCCGCTCGAAGTTCGGACATAAGTCGCGATTTGGATTTGTCTTTGGATTTACAACCCTAACGGCTGTTGCTAATGAGTGAATGATAATTACGCTTATACTTGGTAGCATTGATTTGTCGTTTTAACTGTTTAATCAAATCGCGCCACGCTACAACAGTCGTTAATCGTTAGTGAACCCTGCAACAAATCAAATTTGATGCTGAGTTTGCAGTCTAGGAGAGAAGCGAAAACCTAGCCCCACTAACGAGTCACATAACCATCAAAAACAAGGCTCTCTGACTTTATCAAAGACGGCATCCACAGGCAGATGATTTTCCTAGGCTAGGTCCGGCCCCTCCTCCACAGCTGCAGATTAATTGCATGAAATTACCGCTCGGTAATACCTATAAGAGGCACTTTTGTGTCCTGTCTTTTAATTAAGCTGACGCTACAGGTGGCATGACCGCAGTAATATTCAGGATATAGCTGATTTTTAGTATCGCTGTCATTTCACGTCATCCTATTTGGATACAATTAGTCCAGTAATTTATAAGGGCTACTTTATATATATGTTGACCAACAATCGCTAAACGCACTATTTCCACGGCTGCATTTGCTGATTTTGAGGAGTAAAGAGCTTTGGTTTTTTTGTTTCTTCCCCAAATGTTGTATGCTGCTTTAAGTTATAATATAATCAAATCTAAAGCTTATAACATAATGCAATATTTTTATTTCAGTACAATTTTGATCTTTTATGTTTTTCCTGACGTCCAAATTAATGCCATATTTCGAAAAATTCTAAATCAATTATTCTCAATAGCTAATCAAGCAAGAAACACTTAGAAGACATGTCTTACACCGCAGTTTTGTTACTTTTAATTACCGCCCTGGCTTTCATCCTATCTGTTGAAGGTAAGAAGATCAAGTTTTTATCTTTAAATAATGCTATCAGAGTGATAGTACCTTAAGTGTCAGTTGCTGGTAGTCAATGTCGTGTATACGAGACGAAACAACTCGCTTATTAAGTTAACTACATGAAGTTACAACAACTATGTAGAGCAGTATTCCACAAAAATCCCCTCCTTAATACTTCCGAATTTCAGGAGCCCCAGCAGCACACATAGGAGGAAACCAACGTCGACACAACTTGGCACTTATGAGAAGAAACAACCAGCGAGCAGAGAATCAGGGACTAACAGAGAGTCAGATGGATAGTATATTGTTCGAGAATTTGGCCGAAAACTCCCTTTCTGCTGAAAAAGAACTCGGTAAGTGAACTTTTTTGAGTGAACTTGGTTTATGCATTTAAGGCCCATCATCGCTAGGTCTTTTGACCATAAACTTTATGGCCCAGTTAAGTGAAAGCACGATTAGCGACCATTAGAGAAATAGCGATAATTCGCCTTTGACATTTTTTAGTTTCATCACTGACGGCCATAAGTTAAACTTAGGGGGGGGGGGGGCCACGTCCCTAAAAAGCCCAAAAAAGCCCATTTTTTAAGGGCCCTTGAGGGGTCCCCGAAGGTAAAAATGGGACTTTTTGGGCCCTAAAATTTTATCACTTTATCCAACTTTAGGCGGTATATTGGGTTATAATTATGGGAGATATGATCAAAACTGGCCGAAATACTGTTATTTTCATCAATTTCACCATGAGAAAGCTTCAAAAGAGATCATTTTAGAACTAGTTTTCATCGAATAGACTTAATTATGTATCAGTCAGTAACGGTAGACCATATTTTTGCATTCAACAATGGCAAATAAGTAGAAACACATGTTAGAAAGATAAACTACTATAAGAGAGGGATCATGGTCGTTCATTACTGTTTTGAAATGATAATCTATGTCCTAGTGGCAACTGATATGGAACAGAGTCAGGCAAAGTTTTAGAGATGAATCAGTGAGTTAAGTTCTTTCTTAAAGAAAGATCATACAAGCCACAAGGTCTAGTCCTGCTGTCAGTCGTACTCCTATGGTACCCCAGTAATATCCCAATAGTACCCCGATAAACCAATGTAGAACACCAGAAGTAACCTAGTAGTACAACAGTAGTACCTATACCACTATAGTTCCCAGGTAGTGTCCCGATTTAACCCATTTTCTGTCCCTGTTGTCCCCCAGTACTTAGTAGTTCTCCAGTAGCACTCCTATACTACCCATGTAGTATCCCGGTAGTACCACAGTTGTACCCCAGTGGTGCTGCAATTGCACCCCAACAACACCCATGTAGTGTCCCTGCAGTACCCCAGTAGTATTCCTGTAGTACCCTAGCAGTAACCCAGCAAAACCAAAGTAGTACCCCAGATGTATTCAAGTAGTTCACTAGCAATACCCCAGTAGTACCTTAGTTAAACCGCTACGACCCCAGTATTACCACAGAAGTACCCCAGAAGTATCCCAAAAGTTATCCAGTAGTATCCCAGAAGTACCTTAGTAGTGCCCAAACTTAGTAAACCTGCAGAGCCTCACTAGTACTTTTGCAGTACCCCATGGTAGTATCCCGGCAGCACCCCAACTAAGTAGTTCTAAAATACCCTAATAGTACCCCAATGGTACCCCACTAGTACTCCTGAAGTGCACAAGAAGTACTCCAGTGGTACTCCTGTAGTACTCCTGGTGAATCCTAGTAATAACGCAGTGGCACCCCAGTAATATCCTTGTAGTATCCCTGTAGTACCCCAGTAGTATCGCAGTAGTGCCAAAGTGTTACCCAAAGGTTCTCCAGTGTTATTCCAATAGAACCTTTTTCAACCACAGTAATACCACAGTAGTGAACCAGTAGTAACCAGCAGTGCCCAATCAATGCACCTGTAGTACCCAAGGTCCAATAGTACCCTAGGAGTACCCCGATGCAACGATACCATAATAGTACCTCAGTACAATTCTGTAGTACCCAAGTAAGGCAGTAGTACACCAGTAGTAATCCAGCTGTAGTACCCGGGTAGCATCCAAGCAGTACCATAGTAGTACCCCTACTTGGTACTCTGTAGAACACCAGAAGTGAAACAATGGTACCCAAGTAGTACTCCTGTAGTACCAATGAGGAATCCAGTGTTACCCCAGAAGTATTCCTATGTTTCTCCTGTAGCACCCTTGTATTACTCCTTTGGAACTCCAGTAATATCCAGTGGTACCTCAGTAGTATCCCAGTAGTACCACTGTAGTACCCCATTAGTAACCCAGTGGTTCCCCAGTAGTACCCCATTAGTATCCCAGT
>JH152964.1:170205-180617 GCA_000226015.1 Mnemiopsis leidyi | reverse complement strand
CGAGCAGAGAATCAGGGACTAACAGAGAGTCAGATGGATAGTATATTGTTCGAGAATTTGGCCGAAAACTCCCTTTCTGCTGAAAAGAACTCGGTAAGTGAACTTTTTTGTAGTGAACTTGGTTTATGCATTTAAGGCCCATCATCGCTAGGTCTTTTGACCATAAACTTTATGGCTCAGTTAAGTGAAAGCACGATTAGCGACCATTAGAGAAATAGCGATAATTCGCCTTTGACATTTTTTAGTTTCATCACTGACGGCCATAAGTTAAACTTAACAACAAAGTATAAAATTAACTGAATTATTTTCCAGAATCCAAGCAAGAGGAGGAAACATCTGAAGAACAGGCCTCGGCCAACCGATCACAAAACTCTGGATACAGAAGAGGAGGATACCGAGTTCGGGGAACTGGCAGAGCGACTCACAGTCGGAGACACAATAAACAAGCAAAAAGTAAGTCTTGGGTCTGGTTAAATTTGTTACTTTCTAAATAAAACAGCCATGCGTACAATAGACCAAAAATCGGTCATTAGAGCAATTCCCGATGTAAGTCGGGCGCCTAGACAAAAAATACATATCTAGATTGTTGAGCGAACTAAGCGCTGGTGTTGGATGTATCTATAACGATTTTGTTTTTCAGCGATAGTAGCAAGAAAAGCAGCAGCTTTCTTCTTCCACCAAGCTTGGCCTAGCTCTGGATAATCACAACCGCTAAGACTAGCTTCCGCGCCAGCCAAGAACAAGGCTCACATCAACATGAACAGCAGTAAACCAAAATCACGGCAAGAACTACAATCTGGATTTTTGGAGAAGAAAATTTCCCAGAGTCAGAGAAGCAGATAGGTAAAAGACGTGGAAGTGAAGAAGTTTCTAGGTTTATGTGTGAACGAGCTGACGAATTAGGTTTGTCGATGCTTTAGGATGATGACAAGACAATTTTAGGTTTTCGCAGAGTTTGAGTAGGGTTTGTGAACTTATTTAGCCATAGATTGGCAAGGGATGATAATTGCAGAGAGCACAAACCGATTTGGTTATTTATTTGTGCGCAAATTATTTATTGTATTTATTCTATTGAGTTGTTAATTATGCAATTAAATGTGCTCGAGATTCCTATCAGTTTTGAGTTTGTTTGAATTTCAGCATATGATGTGTAATGTGTATGAATGAATGAGATTTCGTCATGACATGCCGAAATGGACGCAAGGATAGATAAGTTTTTTGTTCATTTTCATTGAACTGTAAACTTGACTTATTTAACTACACTACCTTTATTTCCAATATGTATATGTGTGATTTGTCCCATAATTTAGATCAATTTGTAAAAACGTGACATGAAAGATGAACCATTCTTAAGACACGCTTAAGACAAGTTTCAATGAGCGATATTTCCTAAAAACATATAGGTATTCTTTGACACGACAATAATTCACAAAATTTGCAAAAATGTTGAAGTATTTACAGGAATTTTTTTCTAAAATTAGCGTGGAAGTATGAAATACGTTATTGTTACGCAAATTGGGTTAAAAATTCAAGCGAACGACAAGCGGATACAAATCAAGCATTTCAGGAAGCTTATCTATATATCTTAGAGTCAAACACCAATTTGGACGGGTGGCGGTATTTCAGTAATTATTGAAGAATAAACTATAAGGTGCTATATAATCTGGAGGACATTTTTACTTTAATAACCTACAATAGTTAAGCTAAGCTCCACCTAAGGTAGTTTTTGATAATTGCTGAATCGAAAAAATCGTGAATACTACAATGCATTAGTAGCTAATGAACTTACTAACTAAGGCATTCTAGCTCAAGTAATTCAACGAAATCATTATCTCATAAGGACTTCAAATAGTGGTTTCGCGCAAAGTGCTTACAATACTGCTTAGTCCTACCTATAGTGCTGCTTGTAGAACACAATATAAAGTACCAAATATATAAAGTTAGCTTTTAAGTGTTTTTCAGTTTTAACTTGGTATTACTTAGCACCAAGAACTCACCACTCATAACTAACTACCTCATATAGTACTTAGTGCAAAATAAATAGTTACTGAAAGTTCTCCATATAGCACTAATTATTGATTACAAACTAAATAACTGCAGGGAGAGGGTTTTTATGGACCCTTGTGCCAGCCCCTTGTTCTGAGAGGTCCCCTTGCCGCGGGACATTTTGGCTGATGCCCCTGGAGTTGCGGTCAATACTCCATCAATCGCCGCTAGTCGTCTTCTAGCCGCTCATATCATGAGTGTACGAATTTTAAATCTCTGCCACGGACAGTGGAACATCAAACAAAACCAGCCAAGGGGAACTGGTAAGAGCTAACTCAGAAACGTATCTAAAAAACACCACATATCAGATACAACCATGGAAAAAGCTAAAAAGGTCTACTTCAAACAGGACGGCACACAGAAATAAACAAAATTAGCATCATATAAAAGCGTGCAATCTGCAGTACAGACAAACACCTCCTAACAAGGATACATCAAGACATGATATAGCTCCAGGCAAATCACACCAGATTGAGTAATACCACACTTGATCCACTCACACACACCATTCGCAAGCTTCTACCTCAAGGATTACCGAGCAGGACCGCAAGCAAAATGCGGTGTTAGTTCCTCGTAGTATTCACTACCACTATTCCAGAAGGGTGTCTCGACTCCTGACTCCCAATGGGTTCTAGGAGTCCTCCGATAACGGATCACTATGCTAGATGTCTTTCGGGACATCACCGATCCACCAGGGCCATTACCACGTTATGCCCTCCGGAGAAGTACCAACCTGGCGAACCCCAGCCCATCCGGGTCCGGTCTATGTCTGCAATCCGGAGGAGCTCCATGAGACATTAGCCACAAGGCGGACGGGGAAGCAAAATCAGTGCCCACAGACGAAAAATCCAAATAACTAACTAATGTACTCCTTATAGCACTTAGTACAAACTAACCAACTATCTGAAATACTACTTTATATACCGGGCAATAAGCAGTCCTCAGTAGAGACAGGTCCGTCAGATTCCCGCTTGTAGATCCCGAAAATAGAACCGATAGAGACAAGGCAGTCGATGTTGGAGCTTCCGTCCAGAGGGTCGAAACATACAATGTATCGACCGTGCTTCGCTACTGGCACCTGAGATAGGCTTTGTTAGCGTTATTGTATTACAGAGAAGGGGCTTTGTTAGCGTGATAGTATTACAGGAAAGAGGCTTTGTTGTATTACAGGGAAGAGATAGCGTTTAGGGGAACTTAGTGATATGCCTAATGCTACCTGGCTCTCTCCCCACCTTTATCTGTTAAGCCTTTGTTAGTAATTGGTAACACCGATATCTGTTAAGGCTTTGTTAGTAATTGGTAACACCGATATCTGTTAAGGCTTTGCTTAAGTATGTGACATATGTAAACAGGCTTTGGTTCTCTGGCAATTAGTCTGTCTACTGTTAGGAATAATCACTAAAAGTCAAATTACAGTTCCACCAGCTAAGAATGCGCCGTAAATTCATACCATCCAACTGGGTTTTAACGCTTTTTGTCCTTTTTCAAAACTAGCGAATGCTCTTTGGTACCTGAGTCAGGCCTAACTGCCGTCTTCTGGAACTCTTGTCTTTAATATCACACCTATTTGTTTTTGAATTGTTGAGGCTATTAGGAAGGAATTTTCTATCATGCTCTTTGACATGTTTACTGTATCTCTAAGCTATAATCTTTCGATTAACGGACATAATCAGTCACTTTTATCTGTTCAACAGATAAAATGTCTCTTGAAACTCCCTCTGTCCCTAGACACAGATAAAACCTTAACGGCCAAGAATTATTTTACAAAATTACCCGAGGTTGCACGACGCTGATACTGGCTCCATCCAATTCCCATAAATTGCGGCACACACCACTTCCTCAAAAACAACTGAACATGATTTGTCAGATATTTGCCATTCTCAGTACTCACGATACCGTGTGCGTCATCAAGTAAATGACGTCACAAGTTTCCTCCCACTCATCCAGAACACGGGGGAGAGAGAGATAAACTAGACAGATATCAATAACATCACCCTGCACTGGGTTTTATTGTACTGTGTTTAGTTAACTATCGAACAATATCATCAATAGTTTCAAGGGACGAGACAGAATCGTGATGGTTAGACTTGAAATCATTTATCATGTTTATGTTAGTAATCATCATTAAACATAATATTCCATTTTGTATGGTTCAAGAGCCAACAAATGCATTAGCGGACGCATGATAATCAAGCTATGATGAAATTCAACCAAGGAGTAAGGACCCCGCATAAGTAAGTTGTATTACATCCTATCGCGGTTTATTCATAGATAGAGATAAGTTTTCGATAATTCTGAACTTTTCTGTAATTAGAACATGATATAATCTATCACTCAAAATATGTTGAGAAGAAATTTTATTTCGACTTAGTAAGGAGAGAGGGGGGAGTAAAGTGACCCGGTCAGGTCAAATCTAGTAAATTCAAACAATTTTGAACATGTTCAAAATTCCAAAATCACAACAATGAACGTTAATGCGTTGCTAGGCCAAAGAGAAATAGCCAATTGACCCATGACTATGACTACACAACAAATCCTAAGGTTGGCCAACTTTAGGAAACCAAGGTTGGCCAACTTTGTAAACTGTTTTTCATGGGTTAAATTCCAGGTGTCGGGGCTAGATTTTTACCCCTCCCCTATGCAGTAGTTAGTCAAAGTCGTTTTTACACCCTAGGAAATTTATTATGTTGTCATTTCATTAGATTCCTTATCCATCACATCGCTTTTAATTGAAAATTCGATAGACGTAAATCTCTTTAGTTTGAACTTTGGGGTCAACCTTGTTTTCTACATCAAGATTTTGGGTGTTATTTGGTGTTTTCCATCTACTGTTGGGGACAGTGTTCAAATTGTACATGAACCTTAAAACGGTAGTCCCTTTCTTTACTTCCACATAGAAACCAGGTTATCAATATGAATTAATTGGATTGGCGCACGCCCATCACCCAAAGGAACAGGGCTCTTAGCTTAACGTTAGCTATAATTTCGTTAGTAAATACTTAATAGCGATCCGCCATAATGTAAGGACGGCATGTGCCTAAGGAGTGTGAGATAATTATATTGTTAATGTGCTATAAATATATATTGTTAATGTGCTATAAAGAGATAAGTACGCGGTCCACAATTTAACAAAATCGTTGACTTTACATATTGAGTTATGTTATGAGTTAGTCTAATTATTCTCGTAGTACCAAGTGTTCTTTACCGGGGTAACTTTTGTTGCTTTCGTAGAATTTCTTACATAAATCGTGTATCACAGTGCGTATCACAATGTGTTTCACAACTTGTATCACTAGTGACTAGGCTAAGTGACCAAGTACATTTTTCATGAACTTATGAGCGTAAATTTGATAACACTTCAAATTAATTACAAAAGTAGGGGTTAAAAGGTCAATGTCAGTCAACAAGAAAATTTTGTCACGTGTCGATGTTAACTGGGTTAATGGATTTAGACCGGCCACAATTACAGATAAATCTTGGAGTAACAAACTGTCAGTCTGTAACAACATTTAGACAAGTTACAACCTTTGTTGGTAATCGGTAATCCATGCTGATAATCTTTACAAATTTCACAATCATTTGTCAAGCAGCCGGGGCGTCAGGAGAGTGGTAATAAGTTCTCCTTTTTGACAAGAATTAAGAATTGGTTTAGAATCGTAGACTCCATTGGAGGGGGAATAACTGTGACTATCATTCTGTTTTTATAAATTTAACTATTTTGGTTTTCTATGTTGTTGTGTCAGGCTCTGGTCTCTGACAGATACGGTAGCAAGAGCTATGTAGTAATGGAAATTGCGATATCACGGCTGGCTCCTCCTGAGTTATGTAAGCCTGGGTTCCATCATCAGATACCGACCTACCGGCCGCTGTAATACTACCTACTGAAGTACTCAGGTTATTAAAGTCAGTTAAGCAAACTCATAGGTCGTGTGATAAGGAAAATTACTATCACTCTTGCCTTTACTTCGGCACTTGTGTGATAGATTTCCATATCACAATCCCATTTGTTTGCTATATGGCAGTAGTACAACCTACAGTGATTACTATTTACTAATGCAAACTAACCACATGTCTAGAGTCCAGAGTCGACGTGGTGCTGTCTTGTCCTATATAATCCGTCCGATGTAAAAAGCGCGAAAAATATTCTCGTGACGCGAAATTAATCAACTCCGAGTTGCATTCGGCGCTGCGCGTTCCGCAAAGTGTCGAGCTTATGATGAGGAGCTTCATCTGGACAAGAACCTTCGCCATAGCAGTAAGGGATGATCGAATTTCCTCGATAATGTGACCCTTTGTTTAAAGTCCATTTATCTTATTTCGAGGGTGTATCATTCAATTGGGACGTCAATACTCGCTCCCATACCATACAGTATAATGCAAGGCAAAATTCTATGTTTATCAAAAGACCGCTCCCGGCTGGGCTTGAACCAGCAACCTTTCGGTTAACAGCCGAACGCGCTAACCAATTGCGCCACGGAAGCTATGGCACATATCGAAATGGAGAGACTCTATTACTGTATTGAACAGGTGCAATACCAGCTTATAAAATAAAAGAAAAATCATCAAAGTATTTAATAATTACTATAATTACCATAATTCAGAAATTTTATCAACTTGGTGAAGCGTGTCACAGCTTGTTATCGCAGAGTCGTTACAATGTACGACACGTACATTACTTTATCAAAGTATGCTATACCGATTACTGCCCCTTCAACGATACACGAAATTTGAAATTTCGGTGTCGGAGCGAGTTGTACCATCTAAAATTGGGCTAAACCGGCCTCCACGATAACACTATTGTTACAAACGCCATCTAGGATCTAGATTCAACATAAACTTAATTATACCGTACGTTATAACGTACGTTCATAAGTTATGCCTGCATGGCAATATTCGGATATTCCGAAGGCAATTTCAAATTTCCGTGATTGCACTATTTATTTGCACTCAGCACAAGAACTTCACGCTATAGTAACTATTCAGAAGGCCAGACGATTTATGCCTTACAAATTACTACCAAAAAGAGCCAACTAAAAATAAAGAATAAAAATAAACTGCCATCGACAGAATTGTATTGATATCCATTTTTATTCAAATAAAAAGTCGGTGTTGAAGGATCGTAATAATATGAACATTGTGCGGTGTGCGCAGTACTGATAGATTGTCAGGAACCTTTGAAATCTGAGCTTTGAAGAAGTCAAACTCATTTCAATTTGTTTCATCCAACAGAACAATAACAGCTGTTACATATGCATACTGCATATTCAGTCTATTAACGAAAAAAAGTTAACATGAAGGGATTAAAAGCTTTGATGGAGGAGATACCAATAATCTATTATTGGTGTTTCATCTATAATATGCTTGACCTTCTACAATGCACCACCACCTAGTATATTTACATTCTTACATTGCCTTACGAATTTTGGGAATCGTTTTTCTTAATCGATGTTTTGCTCACTTCTTCACCTAATATTTTACACTCTTCTTTCAATAAGTTCGCTAACATTTTAGTCATTAGTAGCAAATTCAAATCTTCATCGAATATTAAGCCATCATGTAACCTTTATTGTGTTTCAGCATCCCCAGGCTCACCAGTCACCAACTATAGCTTCTTGGTAACTATTTCTCGGGTTCCTGTGTGAATATTATGATGGGAATTTCCACAACATTCTTCCCCTCTGCTATTTGAGTTTTAGACTTGCTGGAGTTTGCCAGATTCTTTGCCATCATTTGATTTTGTGATAAATTTTGATGCTTGGCATCACATGGTTTCTTACCTTCAACAGACTTTGTTTTGATGCTTTGCACTTTTCCCTCTCTTTTCTGCCCTAAGTAAATCATTGGAATCTCAACAACTTCCTTTGCTTTTGTAACTGAACATTGTGTTGGACTCAAAGAAAATTTTGGAGTTTGGGCTAAGGTTGGATTTTCAGCTGTTATGTTTCGGTGGACTAAGCCAAAGAGGGATTTTCTTTTGACCCAAATCTTTTTTATCACAGATGACATCATTACGCTGTACAAGAAAGGATTGATAACAGAGTTAATTGGCAGTATGATGACTGAAAAGAGACCATACTGGGCTGTTGCATCCAGAAAACTAAAAAAGTGTAGAAAACAAACAAAGATGAAAGGGATCCAACAAAGAAAGTCAGTTGTGATGATAGTCGCAATTTTCTTTTGCAGTCTTTGATTTCTTTTTTTGACTACACTTGCTGTGTGTGTATCGCCGGTTAAAAGAGTTCTAGAAGTCTTGAATGATAATGTATTGATTGCAATGTAGCCACCACTGACGATTACAAAACAAAGGATGCTGATAGCAAGAATCACCATAGAAAATATCATTTGAGGGTCGCTAGGGGTCACAAAAAATTTAAAGAGGCAAACTCCATCATTGCCATAAAAATCGACTCGAGATACTTTTCCATCAAGATTACCATAATCATCAGAGAACATAGATCCCACCAGACTTTCAATTTGCTTCCATGACAAAATTCGGTCCTTAGATCTACCGTAATAGCTCCGAATAACTTTGAAGTGCTGAGTTTTTTCAATCTGCCCATGAAATATCTTGATGGATTTGTCGTACACTAGGCCATTCACAAAAAAGTCTTCGAGAACATCGAGAAGAGATAGGCAAGCAATAGCAGCAGCAAATAACATTATTAAAGAAATCAAAGTTGTTATATTTAAGTACTCTTTTTTGCTTATACTTCTTCCTTCTGGGCGCTGATTGATCACCCCTCGATAAAGTTTTGAAGCTCTAATAATACTAAGAATGGTTAAAGAAAATAAGGAAACAAAAGAACCAAGGGTACTCATGACTCCTAAACATGAGCAGTGAAGGCTGGTTAGCCATTGAAATTGCCTAGTACAATAGTCTTTGCCATAGAAGAAAGAGTCTGCTAAAGCAATGAGAAAGAGATATGCCCCAGTGAGAAAGTCTCCAATTCCAATCAGAATTATAAGTAGCCTATTAGTAAGGGCTTGTCCTGAAAAGCAGTCCTTAAGGCCACTGATGTTCTCGTACAAGATACTGGCGTTAAATAAAACTGCAAGCAGGCCAATAAACCATGCAGCTCCTTTAAGAAAAGGATCATTGATAATTTCTTTGCTGCATTCTGAATTGCATTCATCTGATAAGTCACCACAATCTGGATTTCCATCACACTTTTTGCTGAGTGGTAGAATTCCTTGTTCATCTTTGCAGATAAAATTGTTACTGCAATATTTTTCGTCTGACCCATCCCCGCAATCATCCCAAAGATTACAGACCTTGTCGTAGTCAATACACATGTTACCATTGGTACAAACAAAGTAATTGTTGTGGTATGAATCATTTCTTCTGGTCACGAAGGTGAGTCTATTTTTGTTAGCGACAGTGTAAATACGCTTATCATGGTGTAGAGAGCAATCTCTATAATCTACAGGCTTCTTTAAGGGGCATTCAGAATGTTTACACAATCCTAGGCAACTCAAATAAACGTAGGGTTCCCCATAAGTAAACCTACAGTCCACTGATTGATTTTGATGAGTAATTGTAGTTCTACTTTCAAGACCAAACACTTGTTCCTCAAAAGGATTGAATTCCTGGGAAATGCATGGACTAATCTGACCCTCCAGATTTTCTAGTCCTTTAAGGCAATACTGGAGAAATTTTGTAGTCACCGTCTGATGAGAAATGAAAGTTGATACGCTGGATAAACCTCGCCCTATTTCACAAACATCATTTTCATCACTACAATTGTTTGTACTGTTGCACAACTGTGTCAAACGAACAAACTTCGTTTGTCCGTATCTGCAAAGGAAAACATCTTCACACAAACCGTTCACTTCAAACCTTCTTGCCACATCATTTCCACACTCTATTTCCCAATTCTCATCAAGACCGTCCATACAGTCAATTAGATTGTCACGAAGCCAAGCAACTGGAATCCGAAGCTTTCTTTCGGACCGGTAGTTTCTGAAGCAGGTCTTTTCCGTCATGATGAGACACCACTGATGAGACTCGTCAGCGCCACTAGAGCAGTCCTTCATTCCGTCACACAATTGGTGTTTGTGTAAGCTACAGTCTTTATCCGCATTGACGCATGCAACATCCATCCCATCAAGACAGAACCTTCTCTTAAATTTGCCACACACCATAGCCTTAGAAACAGAACTATAACCATATCCCTGGATGATACATCGAACAGCAATTTTGGAAACATCTGTACAGTTTGTTTGATCAATGTAGTTCAAACAATAAGGAGTGCCTAATCTGTTTGAGATCGCTTTACCATACCACACTGTCTTAATGCTCCACTCAATGGCAGAACAGCGGGTGTAATTGAATATCGGAATGTACTTTTTTTATACCTTTTCGCCGT
>JH152964.1:144314-156471 GCA_000226015.1 Mnemiopsis leidyi | reverse complement strand
TGTGCAATACCTCGAAGAGATCTAGTTTTAACAATCCCGTACAACTGTGCAATACCTGAAGAGATCTAGTTTTAACAATCCCGTACAACTGTGCAATACCTCGAAGAGATCTAGTTTTAACAATCCCGTACAACTGTGCAATACCTCGAAGAGATCTAGTTTTAACAATCCCGTACAACTGTGCAATACCTGAAGAGATCTAGTTTTAACAATCCCGTACAACTGTGCAATACCTGAAGAGATCTAGTTTTAACAATCCCGTATAACTGTGCAATACCTGAAGATATCTAGTTTTAACAGGCGGGGTTAGACTGTTATTGTAGTAATTGTGATCTACCATATGGACTTGTGCCGTTTTTTAGTTATTGAATACTGTGTATGTGACATTCGTTACAAATTTAAGCTTGCAGTAAGACCGTGATAAAATGTGAATTTCCAATTATTACAACAAATTCTGTTATATGTAAATTGCTTTTTATGTATTTCTGCATTTAGTGTAATTTGAGACTATCCGGAAAATTAAATAGGTGTAATTAGGACGTGGTCTCTTCATGTGAGAAAGTCATAAATTATCAAGCCTATATTTCTATAGCTTCATACAATAATGCAACAATAAATGGACAAATATCCCCATATTGGAATAACCTGTTAAAGAATTTTTGAATATTTGATAAAGTTGTTGAAATCCTCCATAGTCCATATATCAATATCATATATAGTCAATCAAAAAGACGTATGGATCGCTGTTATTATTTATTCATACAACGGGCCGCAGTCGTGCAATATGGTAGTTTGGTACTCTGGTGTCGAAAAAGGGCAATCCTAATTGTTATTTTGGCGAAATTAGATGCGGCTAGTCCAGTAATATAAAGTGCTCACTAGAGCGTCAAGTGCTTTTATTTTTGTTCTTGTTGTCAGGGTGACATCTCTTATTTAGTAGAAGGCGTGGACTCTATTGGCCGTTTACAGTACTACTACATTTGTGAGGGTCTTTGTTTGCCACCAACATGAAGGTCCCGAGTCCTAGCCTCGTAAGAAGTACGTAAATAGTGCGTTTACAGGTGTACATTAGGTCCCTTCTTCCAACTCACATTTCGAGTGATTTGAATTTATCATATAGTAGGCTGTACGAAGAGATCATTGCATTTTTGATCGTTGTATTCTAGCGCTGCATTTAAATTGTATAGATCCGCCACAGTTGTTGGTTGGAGAAATCTGCTGTTTTAAAGTTGAATAATTAGCAAAATTGGCAATTGTGAGGTTGTAGACAATGGAAAGCTGCTCATCCTATTTGGATAGGAAATAGTGATTCGTGGCGTTGGCAGCTCCTTAATAATAATTTCCGCCATGGGTATCTAAAATGTCTTGGTTAGCACAATCTCTTATTTGCTCCAAGCATTTTGAGATGTCTAGAGATAATCGTTCTCAATTTCGTATTTGCCAAAAACTAAACAGTATCTCTGCAACGGCAGCCAGCAGCGCCTCTCTGGCGAACATTATGTTTTGCGCTCTATAGAGGCTCCAGAAGGAATACGACCACATCACACGGCTTTGTAGTAACCGATATTGTAGGGTTATAGCTGGCGGTGTTAAAATCAGGATTAAGAAAGTTATGACATAATGTTTAGCCGATGGGCAGCTGGCAGACCAATGAGAAGAAATATATTTACAGAAAGTAAATATATAAGTAAAAGTAGACCGGCCAATGAAAACACTCCGCAATGATCGAGAAAAAACCGTCAGTCACTAATCTTGTGAGACATGAACGAGAATTGTGTTTCTGTAGACTGTTATTCGAACGATCTGCCGTATGTTGTGATGTTGTTTCGTCCAAGAAATCACTCAAAACACACTTGTTTAAATAGGCATTCGTTACAATTTGAGAGTTTATTGAGATTTCTTCTCATATTTTATAAGATCAATATAAATCTACACTAGTTTTTCTATCGTTAAGTATTTTAGATCTATAATTCTGTTTTTATATAAGGAGATTTACAAGTACTTAGCCATTGTCATTACCCATTACCAAGTACACCAAGGAAAACCGATATAGGAGATAGTTCCTAGATCAGGAAGAGGTAGAGTTAATATCTGGTATGGTAAATTAATTTTGTGTCTGTTCGTGAAGATGCCACCAGTAGCAAGGTCTACAACACAATTAATATTTTCGTCAGCCACGTTATTGTATGGATCCTACTAAGGCAGCTATTAATGCAGTATCTTCGCTTTCTTCCAACCACATTGGTTGTTTATAACAGAGCCCTCTAGACGGACAAAAGCGTGTTTAATACCCTTTTAAAACTAACATAGCAGGATTGGATGTCTTGTTTACGAAAACGTGATGTTCTCTGTTTGAGCTCCCGAAAATACTATTCCTTAATTACGTATTTATTTTTATTTCTCTCTTCATTTTAATTGTTAAATTTTAATTTTGACATTGTTTCAGATATTATTGACATTTAAATCTGAGGGCTTGAAACTTTAATAAACTTGACTGCCAGAAAATCTGGGTAAGAGCACTCCGCACTATTGGTCCTGACTCGTGGTCCGAGCGAATTTGTACAAACTGCGGGTGACGATGGCAGAATATTCATGCGAATAAATATTGAACATTTATCCTCATCAGTCATCAATGCACGAATTGTATGTATAATAATATCACATGAATCTACGGTGCTAATCAACATGATGTATTACATTATTCAATTCGCTGAACCATCGTTTTCATTATTAAATACTGTGGCCTGTGGGCGAACATTTTCAAGGAGCACAGTTAACATAGTTCGGCATAACAAGGTCCCCTCAATACTTTGATACTCTGTCAGAACTTGTTTATGACTTTAATATAACCTTTAAGGGGATCATTGCCTTAACAAGTGAGCGACCTTACAAGTGACCGGAATATTTGCTGGTCCTTTATATAATTAAATACTGGCCACAAGGAGGTCCGTCATTCGCCAAGCGTGCTCCAATAACCAGCAATTAATGGCCTCACATGAATGCAAACATTCACTAACTGTCGCCAAAGTAATGATACCCAGAGTTTGATAGGGCAGTCTTCTCAACTCCTGCCTGCCTGGTTCGCCTCGTCTGATTAGGAAAACTAAGGGCTCTTAATACCATAGGAACCCACCAAACCGTCAAGTAAAATCACTTCCGACTTCCGTACGTGCTTTCTAGGCCTCCACAGAAAGAGAGACTAGAGAAGGACATGCGCTGATCGCTCATGTTGTAAGCAAACCTCAATCCTAACATATTTCTGGAACCAGCCACACTGTGCTCCTTCCTCTAAACCCAGCACATGGCTGTGCGGGGATCTTGTGTGCCAGTCTGTGTGCTCCTTCCTCTAAACCCAGCACATGGCTGTGCGGGGATCTTGTGTGCCAGTCTGTGTGCTCCTTCCTCTAAACCCAGCACATGGCTGTGCGGGGATCTTGTGTGCCAGTCTGTGTGCTCCTTCCTCTAAACCCAGCACATGGCTGTGCGGGGATCTTGTGTGCCAGTCTGTGTGCTCCTTCCTCTAAACCCAGCACATGGCTGTGTGGGGATCTTGTGTGCCAGTCTGTGTGCTCCTTCCTCTAAACCCCGCACATGGCTGTGCGGGGATCTTGTGTGCCAGTCTGTGAAAATACCCGCTCAGTTTAGTCCTCCTACCGGCGATTAAGTAAAACTCAACAATGCATCTAGCAAAGTATTGCTCAGAGACTTATTCTGCCTTTTGCTTTGCGAGGAATTAAGTCAATTAGTCGACACATCATGGCAAGATCACAGTAAATAGACTTAGTGATCACTGTGAGCAGTTTTTGCAGTTCGCCAAATCGTTCAAGTCACACACTTCTCCTCGATTCGATTAAAAAACCGATTTCGTTCATAATGTTCGCCAATTTTAATTGTACGTAATCATACCGAATGAGGCTTAAGTTTTGACACTATATTTCCCATTTATCCTTCGTAAGGTTTTCTTTAATTTATTTCTTGCATAAGTTTCATCCGTAATGAACTATTCCAAAGAGCATCCGTTTATCTCAAAACAACTCGAATTTGGTGTTGACGAATTACTACTCCCTGCTGGAAAAAGACGCGGCGTTTTAAAAATACGCCGGAGTTAACCACGGCTTTTTTATCAGAAACGCTGCGCTTTTGTTGAGTGAACGCGGTCTTTTCTTAAAAACCCGATGTTCCCTCGCATTTTGACCTCATTTTTGAAAGCACGTGCAGTCCAGAAACGCACGTTTTCTGTGCCGCGCTTATCGCAGTTGCAGAAACGTCGGGTTTTTCAAACAACATCGTGGATTTTCAAAAAATACCGCAATTACTCGACAAAAGCACAGGTTTTTAATTAAAACGCTGGGGTTAACTCCGGCCTTTTTAAAGAAAACGCCGCGTTTTTTAGCCGGGCTTCGACTCGCAAACACCAACTTTCAGATATTCTTATTATTTAATATTTTTCGTATTTCTTTTCAAATGAATTTTTGAAGCCAAAATTGTAAAATTATGTCATGAAAAGGTAACTTCTGTATTGAGGGATAAATTTTTGCGGGGTCAGTTGTTATACTCATCAAAATATTCCTAACTGATGATAAAGATATTGCAGTAAATTTTCGTTCCCAGGTTGTTGATTATTAATGAACCTTCGACACGTCCACTGCCGAATAAGAAATGTATTAAACTTTAAATGTTGTTGTACAACACTATCATCGAGGCATTTAAACATAACCACCTTTTCTATTGTGAAGTCAGCGAATGATTTAAATTCCATTTAAACAACTAACACTAACTCCCTAAGATGAAGAAGTTTTTATCAAGCACGCCTTAATTCTAAAAGAGAAAGACTAAGGACACAATTTTCTTTAAAGTACTTAGACTTGGCCCAACTAGGTAGTAACATTGCCTAATAAACGGAATTAAACTTCTCTTTGACTTAACTCTCTCTTTGTACTTTGGTCGTTTCAATCTTCCATCGTATTAATCATAAACAACAGCATATATATATGATGTTTCTGTTCACTATCGTGTTTACATATAAGTTTGGATAAGACGAAATACTTAAACTATCATCGAATAAAATCTGGTTTGTTTTACTTTAGTGTCCTATTAACCTGGTTCTAATGATTATCATATCCTGGAAGTCTCCAAGATAAGATTACCGCCCTTGAAAGCAGTGCTCTCGCTGTCTCGACACAAAATAATGGGATCAATTAATGCCAGCTTTTTGTTTATTTCGGATACTTTTTTTGGAGTCTTCCAACCTTTGGCTAATTTCAGATACTTAGCTTAGCTCTGAAGAGTTCTGCAAGCTACAGCCGGTGTACTGTATCATGAGAGAATTTGTAAATTACTCCTCTTTTCGAGAATTATCTGTTGTTTCTTCTCATCTAAATACAGCTGCCACCTAACTGCTGCAGTGGTTGAGTGCCATCCTAAGGTTACGTCATGGAGAGCATAGACCCGTTAGGGCTGATAATCTGTACTGAGCTTAGCTGCTGCTTTATGGAGATTAGATGGATTGATACACCTTCATTCTTCACTCCGCATTGGATTTAGAACCTTCAATTTTCCTATCGATGATGTCAAAGAAAAGACACCAAGCCCAGTAGCCCATAAGGCTTGATATTTATTTCAAGTTTACAGTTGCTATTTTGCCAGGTTGTAATCACATGAAATACCAGACGAATCCCGTGTAATAACTCCAGGAGGTATCATCAATTTCCTAATAGTTGTAATCCGACTACCCAAGTTCTATAATGATCAGGTATGATGTCACTTCAAACTCGAATCTCGATTGCTTTTCAACCAATCAGAATTGAGGATGAATAAGGGGTATCTTGAACTGAAAATTGTAGTTAGTCACCGTTGTACCACCAACAATAGGTTCGGGCCTTTATCTACTTCTTTTTTTCTTCTGCCAGCTGCTGATTAAGAGTTTACATCGCCATTGAAACGTCACCGATTGTGCCCGAGTGAAACTTAAAATAACAATTATCCAATACCTACAATAAATATTTCTGGGCACCACTTTAAAGCAAGTAAGCTACTGCGGATCTCAGTGTTTGCTAAATTTGGTTCGGATTTGATCCAAGCTATATTCAAATCCTAGAAAAATAGCAATTCGATTCAAATTACGAGTCTATCTTAACCAAATGACATTGTTTTTCATTTAAAGTCACTTCACGTTTTTTTTGCACCATGGGATTTGTCGTCTTGGAGACACGTCATCTACAACATTGACTTCAAACTTCCTTAATTTTGCCGATTATCATGTTTTTTCTGAAAAATCAATCTCAAACAATCATATTTGGTTAAATTAATTAGTGCAGCTAAAATCTAGCCAAAAATTTTCTTGGGTGAAGCCACCGGTTATTTCATAGAAACTTGTTTGGGACCAATTAAGAAATTTTCCTCTCCTTTAAAAACCACATAGAGCACTGTCTAGTTAAGTGATTTGTGGTTTACTCTCTGGAGCAGTGACGTCATAACTTAGATACCTGGGCTCTGTGGTGTTCATTTGTTAGAGGATAGTTTATCACGTAGCGTGTGGTACAGCGTGGATGCCTCAAATAGTTTTTGTTTGTCGATAGTTAAAATGACTGGTAAATTCAGAGCGAGCGATCATGCCTGAATTTTCAGAGTTTCATGGAATTCGATATGTCTGTCAAGGCCCACTTTGGAGGAAGAATGATAAAAATGTTTCAACTAACTTTGGCCTCATCGTCTTACAAATTTGTACGGCTCTTGTGTTCGAATATCTAGTATCTTAGTATCCTAGTAGCTATCATTCACCAGATATTACTAGTCAGAGTGAAGCGAAATTAGATGGCAAATGAAATTAGATGGCATTGAACTAAAAACTAAAAACATCAAATTTTGGCTGTTTGCTCGGAACAGGAACGCCCTTGAGGTGTGGAGGTTATAATTAAACTTAATTTCTGGGATACAAGGTTAGATTTATCAGTTTTAATGTTTCTCGTTTCCATGGTGATGTCCCCCGTCGAGGTCACTTTTATCAATTTAAAAGTTTACAACTTGCCCTGGCGTGGTCCAACTCATCACTCGTTTAATTGCGATACGTAAAATTTTACGTAGTGCACCTAGCAGCATAATTTTATTTATCATCTAATTACCAAACAGTTGTAATCGAACTTTGTTTTCTTGTCTCCCGGATCATCTAATAAGTTGATCCATACATTTCTTCTCTTCTCGATGACTAATGTTCTAGAAAAAACCACAATTTTTGCACGCCCAACCAAAAATCCATTTTATTTGTTACACTAACATTTTTTAGTTCATGGTAGTTCTCTGAGAAAATTATCACTTTGCGTCTATCAAGTGTCCGATTGGAGAGGAAATTAGAATGTCTACTAATTAGTCTCGACATATAATAAACGTTTCACGACGCGAAGTGTGGAACTTATTTAGCTTCATTTATTCCAAAAGCTTCATCATGAGTTAACCCCATGACTCCGGACGCTTTGAGTGCTTTTACTTAACTTGCTACCCACGTGAGCACGCTAGCTCTTTTAATGGAGCCATTATAGTACTCGTTAGTAAAAGACTAGTGTCTTTAGAATCAGCAGTTTTCAAAACATTTTCATCTCTTAACTTTGCTAAGCGATCGGTTTCTATATGGCATAATATAAGTTCAAATCTAGAAATTAATGCACTCAGGCTCTTCAGAGGAAATAGCGTTGAGGGATTATTTGACTCGCTAAGTGCTTCAGGGTTCACAAGTTGTCAGTGAGGTGTTGCAAGTGAGAGGCAATATAACAGTTTAACGGGGTAAGGGTTTCAAATTCTTCTATAGTTATTGTTCCTTCATAATTAATTCGCAATTATACCCCTCCATGACAATTACTTAGACTGACCGTCGGTTTCATTCAGAGCCGTTCTTCTTAGAACTTTCGTGAAGTTTGAAGGTCTTCCCTATGACAATTTTTTTGAGATAAGCTGATGTAGTTTCCACATTGTTCCGTTGTTTTCTCTTCTTATATAGGACGGAAATCCGCTATTTATTTACCTGCCTCCAAGACCGCGACCGGCTTTAGTTTGATTCACAAGTCACCATTAAGAAGATAAGACCATGATCCCGGTGACCGACCTTACAAATATGAATATTGTAACGAACGATCATGAGTACAATGAACAGGGTAAAATTAACGACAAATAAATAGTTTATTTGCATAGTAGTCTAACACAAAGGTAAGATATGACTAGACTAGACACTTTCGGTGACGCGTTGGGGCTAGGCTGCATACTTCTGAAAAGTGGGCGACCCAGAACTGCATTCCATCATTGCACAGTTTTCCCTCTTTTGCCGTAAAATGATACCAGTTGATTAGCCAAACTTGCCACACAGTACGTGACACAAGACGTTATACTGGTAGTAAACATAAAGCCATTAGAATGACAGGTGGAGACACATATTCTACTATAGGATAATTAGTGGGGTAGAAAAGTAAAACATAGAATTGTTACTCCGTTAATCCTTCAAGGACACTAGGTGTTACTTGACGTTCCTCTTCCTGCTAATAAATACACCGCTTTTTTTAACATTATGTTAGTTGTAACTTGCTAGTTGAAGTGTACGTGTGTATGTAAATTACATATTATGTTTTGTAGTGTTGCTCTCAAACTGTTGCTGAGTTTATTTTTTGTTTTGCAGTGTATCGTGAAAAATGCTTCAAAGTAATTCGTCTTGACATCGTTTAAAATAAAGGTTAAAACTGTAATGAATTCCAAAGAGTCCATATCATACAACGCACAGTCTTGTCGAGATAAGGTTATTCGAAATTGGTATAATATCTAAATATAAGCTTTGACGACTTGAAAGACATCATCATATGATTTCGTGGCAAATTGTTCAATTCTAAAATCGAGCCTTGCAACAAGTTGTGGAATAGAATATTCATCACACACATATGGAGTACAAGCCGACGCCCTGCTTTGAGGTATTCGAAAATAAAAAACCAGAAAAAAAGAAAAACTTGTTATTGGTGAAATTTCCTTTTCATACGAGGATTCCCATCAACATCATTCTGCATTTCATACTTATCAAACTTTTTTAGCTCTTCCCCTAATGCATAACCGAATCCAGAGCAAAACGACTATCATGGAATAATTCAACATCAAAGGATCTATTACGTTGCACCCAGTGTTGATGGGCAAAACTTACCACTGCCTAGCACCCAGTCCGCTATATATAAAGTCTTAGTGAGCTGGATATGCACCATATTGCTGAGCACTGACTAGCACAAACTGTGTTCATACTAGGGGGCAGTTACTTTATCATTTTATCATAGTGATAAAGCTGTTTGTTTGTTGGGTGTCGTATAAACTATAACCACAGGTTTTTCACATTTTCTTATGTTTAACTTTCTTTGATCATTTCACATTTCATAATTTTTTATTCCGCCATAGTTACCGGGTACACCTTTGTTAATGGCAGCATTGTTTTATATTTTTAACTTGTTTGAAGGAAGAGGAGAATTTCATTACGTAAAACTATATTGAAGTAAACATACCAGCCTTGCGCACAGCAGCCTCAGTAGCTTTGCATGCAGTACAGAGTGAACTAAGTAAGAGGGTGAGAGAGCCTGATGCTCCGGGATGCTTCATCTGCTCCTCCATAACGAATCTGAAATGGAAGGATGATGATCATAAATAATCTGAGCAACACTTGCCCATTGACAAGTGCTGTGTGATTGCAAGGGATGTCAATATTTTTAAATTTTAATTTAGGCTCAATAAGTTTTGTCTAGACCATACATCATCATTACCAGAAAAATTAGAATTTTGTTACCCAAAAGTCTCCTAACACCTGAATCAGTCAGATTACGTTATTTCAATCTACATTGCAGCGAGATAATCAAATTCTAACTCGGCTTTGCTTATCATTAGCCACTCTCACCTGTTTAGGGTCATAGCATCAGTTGGTATATCACCTATCTTTCCTCCATTTGATGTTGCCATGGCTATCGTTTCAACGGCTGAATATATTGCTGTCACAGATTGTCTAACAAAGTGATGAACAAAGCTTATTCATGTCAATTGATATTTGATTATCATACGTTTGATAGTAGTCAATCAGTTAGCTTATTCCATTTGGCTAACTTCTCAGTATCCTAACAATATTGTTATGAAAAATGATTCAGTAGATTACCATTTTTGTGATATTCCATTAAATTGCCGGTACGCTTATTTGGTACCTTACTAGTTCAATATATTACTAACTGACTAGTACTAGTTACGATATATAACTAACTCACTATACTAGTTAAATGATAAACTACTAACTAACAACATATTACTAGTTATGATATATTACTAACAAACTACTACTAGACACGACATATTACTAACAAACTATTACCAATCACGATATATTACAGACTTACTATTACTAATTACGATATATCAATAACTAACTATTACTAGTCACGATATATTACTAACAAACTATTACTAGTCACGATATATTTCAAACTTACTATATTACTGATTACGATATATCAATAACAAACTATGTATTACTAGTTACGATTTATTAATTACTTTAGTTAACCCCTCACATTTCGATTTAACAATAAAAAAAAGACATTCATACAAACTTTAAACTTTTCAGGTAGCAAAAACATGATATTCGGGTGTGACAATTCGTCAAGTGCATGTGGCTCGACAAGATGCTGTGATGAGAGATATGACATGTATGTAAACAATCTTTATGCCGGCTTTGTCATTATCTCATTCATCGTATCAGGAATTCTCAATCCTGCCCTCCTCTGGTTTCATTACTCTCTTCCAACCACGATTCCATCCATCCTCTTCAGGATTCTAAATGTTTCGGACTTTTTGACAACTTCCTGCCTGTGTCCATATCTGATCTGGGGACTCCTCAGTCCTGCACTTGTACCGCACCAGGTCCCTGCAACAGATTTACAGAGACTGTATTCAGCCGTATTTGCTTACATACTATTCATGAGTGTCAGCATTACTACGATTATGACAGCAACAAGGGTTTTTGCTATTAAGTATCCATTCAAAAGAATGAAAAAGAAATTTGCAATAGCATACCCTATGATTGCTCTAATGCTTCTGGCTCTACTAATTGTCGTTATAAACTTTTATTACAATTCAACGTGGGACCGTTACCTCTACAGCACAAACCGCCTTAAACTTGTACTCTTCAAAGAGGGAACTGGTCAAATCAGTAATTGGCCTGAACTTGCATTTGGAGGGATCTTAATGTCAATTGCGGTGATGGGCTGTGTTTGTGCCATAATAACTGGATTAGATATTAGGAAATCAGAAAAACAGATGAGACTACAAAGGCACAATCATGATGGTGCCAGGCGGAAAGAAAACAGAGGTTGTGTGACTATTCTTATGCTTTCAGGTGGAATTCAGGTAGCAGTCTTATTGGTTATAGCGCAGTTTATCTATTCAATATATGCTGGCATTACGGGGGGCTTTTCCTATCATTCCAACTACTTTTTCTATGCAAACGGACTTTTCTGCTCTCTTGTTTTATCAGTGGTAAACCCAATTATAACAGTTGTAAGATGCACCGGGTTTAAACAATTTTTTACAAGAAAATTCAGAGCTAGGACGACGGTCACTGCGAACAACCATACAATATGCAACAACCTAAACAATATAAATTCGTATAATCAACAATCTTTAATGCCAATAGAAACCACAGCAATGGTAATTTGCAAAAGAAACATTTCTTCCAATTTCAAAGTAAGACCAATTTCTTCAGCATCAAGTTAGATCACCAAAAATTATTATGAGATTATTGTAATTAAATTATTAATTTATTGATTTGTAAAATTATGTTTGCTGACAACTTTCCCCTCACAGTTTGAGGTGATAACAATTTATTATCAAAGTAAGTTGATTAATATTCATAATATGGTCTTATTTGACATAGTTCAGCTCACTAAAAAAAGAAAGAGTGTTTACTGCATAAAACATCGAAATTTCAAATGCAATATGAAAATATCTGTGTGTGGGTGTGTGTGTGTGTGAGTGTGTGTGTGTGTGTATGTTGTGTGTGTGTGTGTGTGTGCGTGTGTGTGTGTGTGTGTGTGTGTGTGTGTGTGTGTGTGTGTGTGTGTGTGNGTGTGTGTGTGTGTGTGTGTAGTGTGTGTGTGTGTGTGTG
>JH152964.1:114313-132837 GCA_000226015.1 Mnemiopsis leidyi | reverse complement strand
TGGTAACATTACAATAATCACAAAGTAAATATCTAGTCTTCTTAGGAGGAGGAGAAGGTAATGCCAGAGGGTGTGGGTTTGAGAGTTGCAGCAATTTTGGGAAGGATGGGATTCCAGAGTGAGCTGCATTTCGGGGCACTGTCCGTCCGATTCATGAAAGGGTTTCTAATGTGGATAGCTGCTTAAAATTGATAATGAGAGGCAGCTTCTCCAGCGTGAAATTTTCATATTGTTTCTTTTGCCAGCGCAGAAATTATCAGTTATCTAATTTCACAAGGACTAGAAAATAATTGAGAAGCGTACTTGTTGGTTTTTCCACAAATCTCACGATTGAAGTGATTATAACATGACAAGCGTAGATGCTGAAGCCTAACCACGTGACCAAAAACAGCAGTTTCACCAGCTGAAAAATAGTAGTTTTGAGCTTATAACTAGCAGTAGCTTCTAGAATTATATCTTAATTTTTAAAAATACAATTTAATAATGCACCATTTGTTGAGGGTAAATTTGACTGAGGGTTAAACCTCCATGTCGAAACATCATGTATTCCAACAAATGGTGCATTAATTAATTAGTATTAGTATTCCAACTAATGGTGCATTAGTTAATTGCACAAGAACCGCTCCAATGTATATATTCGAGCACTCCTTTTGGCGAATAAAACATCATAACTTAAAGTAAATGTTAAATTAAACAGTAAATTCAATGAATTGATGGAAATCTACGGACTTCATATATAAAAAAATTCTGTGAAATCGTACCTTATATCGACCCTCGAAGATGTATTTCACGCCATGAGCGCTCGTGTCGTTTGCGAATTCGCGAAAATCTTTTACCCAACTCATCTGAAAAAGTTAAGTGTAAAAACGAGGATGAGTGCACTGTTGATTCAGTGAAGAATGAGAAAAATTTAATGAGGCAACTATGTTGTAGTCTGACGAGATTTCAATTTTTAGTGAAGTAATCCATGATGAAATTAACAATAAAGATTTTGGATATGTTTTAATCAATCGCTTTTCGCAATGACTTGAAAGTGTAAACTGTGAGGATTAGATGAGCGCAGAATAATTTGTTAGACACAGAAAGAAAACCTGATCAAGGCTACAATAGATCGATTCAGAGTTATACTGATCAAGATAGACTGATTTGATAAAAAATCTAGTTCAATATTTTGTGGATTTAAATGCTTGGTAAAAGTTTGCAAACAAAGAGAATGACTAAAGATGAAAAAATGTAATGTTTGATAGAATGGGCGTTAGGTGATAGGGTATTTACCGTAGCATATAAAATTTGGTAAACCATCAAAGGGTGTATTTATTATTATTGTTTGCTGAACAAATTGTATATGTGTGGTTCATATAATCATTATTCAATCAACTCAGAATGCCGGGTATATATGTCACTATGTTAGGATAGATTTGTGTCAATGTAATTGTGTACCATTAAAGTATTGCCGATACAACTATAGCATAGGAAAGTTGCCTTATCAATACTACTAATTTATTCAAATTCAAAGACGCTTTATATTATTGACTATTGTGTGATAGCGCGTAAGATTTGAGAATTTCCTACCAGTTTTTGCAAATGATCAAGTGTCACTTTTAGTTCACGCTTAGTTCGAAAATGGTTCAAGCATAGTTCAATTTATCTAGGATTAATTCCAAACCTTTTCCGATATTTGTAAAAATCCCGACCAAACGCTCACTTCTAAGTGCAATCTGCTTTATACTAACAACAAATATTGACGCGAAAGTAGACGGAGCATTGACTAATGCCACCCCATTATGACGGAGCAGGTAGGTCCAGGTCCTTGGTGGGACTATTCATGGTTCGACAGGGTGGACCGCAATTCTATCTGGGTATCTGCGTCCGATGATAATGTCAACAATACAGTGACGATGATTGGCGTGGCAATGATTGTTGGGTGGGACTATGCAATTATTGTTATTAGGCATGTGTGGTGGAGGTGAATTTATTCGCTTATTATGGATGAAAAGATTGATGAAAAATTTAATTACCTCTGTAACTTTTTTCATGGCTGATTTTTAGTTAACAATTAACTCTTGATCTCTGTAATCGTTTCACGTTTTAGATTGCAGGCTAGGTTCGCTAAAATTCAGATAAACAAACGCACTTCAAGAACAGAGAAAGCAAAAGTAACTAGGTACAGTTTGCAAGAAACAAAAACTTCGATGAAATCTGAGGAACAAGAAATTAAAGAAAACTAGGTTGTTGAATAACAAAAAGTGTATTAAGATAATAAATCCAGCAATGGCCCAATAATGATATGAATATAGATATGAATATAAGTTAACTCAAAATAACCTGTGGGGAAGAAAGTAAACTCAGTTCAGATTTTTGCTGAAACTACAGCGGACTACTCTTGGACCTCACGAGATATTTCGCTTATAAATGAAATTTTGTACAGGAGATGTAGAACTAGAAAAGCTTGATTCAATTTATGGCGGAAGTGTAAGACAAATAGAGGCTTAAACGGGTAAAACACCGCGATTGTATGGGATAAATTTAATGGATTAAGTAAAGGTATATTTTACTTGCTTCGTTAACTGAAAGTGGGGTTTAACTTTATAAATCTTTCCTCTTCACGCCACCTTCTCTTAGGGGTCCCACGCACAGAAGAAAATTGATATGACCAGAACTAAATCTGTGACGACCAAATACCTAGTTCTCGGGGGGACATCCATGACTGTTGTCTGGTCCTTAGTGCAAGATCGATTTGAAATGAGATACACCGCTATACGGCTTGAATCCTGGAATTTAGGACACTTCCTGCATCATGTAAACACAATTTGGCTCAGTTTTGGATTTTGTTTAGAATGTTGATAAGTTGTAGTTTGGAGGCAAAGGCAGAGTTGACCAAGCGTGAAACGGATCGAGCTGAGGCTGATAGGAAATATTAAATAAGTTATCCATGATCTTTGATGGGACCATATGCTTAAACCAGACCTAAATCCAATCTGATGAGAGAAAGCGGACTCAGTACCATTGCCAGCGCCACAACGGTTGGGTAAAATGGAATCAGGGGTAAAAAGCAAAGCCGAATGTTTTATACCCATGGGAACAAGGCAATGTTAGTTGAATTACATCTAATTTTGTATTATCATGTCCTTATCACTCGCTAAATATTTCGTCATAGGATTAAAACTAAGGATGAAAATTAATGCGATTTAAAGGGCGCTGTAAAACTGTGTAATACGATTGTTGGACCATACTATGGTCACCACAGATCTAATATTTAGAGGTAATCACTAATCGTAAATATTATAAGAAAATAAAATGACAGAAATTAATCTGTGAATAGATCGCGCTAAAACAACCGTCCCTTATTTTAAGTTTTGGTTATTGGGATCAATATTGGCCGAGAAATCAGATTGCTTGAACTGCGGGCTATCTTAAAAACAGATGCAAATGAAGTAATTGATGAAAATGAATGGAGTATTGAACAGGTTTATAGACTTACAAAGGATGACAGATGAATAAAATCGGACAGCTAAATTTTAACGCTATTTTCGTAAGCTAGGTCCTATACATGCATTAATTTCATTTCCTTAGTGTTTTAAAGAAACAGGGGGCGTCATGAAAATGAAAATCATGACTTATAAGTCACGCACAAACATTAGCATAAAACTTTAAAGAACTGCTCTAATTGGAACCATATTGAGCGATAGGATATTTGTGAAAAGCTAAGAATGTTTCATCTCAAAAGAAGAGCCTCGCAAATTTTGAAAAAAGAATGAATGTTTACGAATTTAGACATAAGATTAAGCGAGGGGCAATTTCATCCAGTCTGCTCAAATTGTAGAAGACTACTAAATTTAAACTGCCAACTTTATCCAGTAGTTGTATAGATTCAAGACAAAGGTAAGTTAAGACTTGTCAAGCTTGGTTACCGCCGCTATTTTAAGATACTAAAAATGGGCAAATTGTCTCGTTGAAGAACACTAGTCCCACCGTCTACAGACACCACATTTCATATTTCAATATCTCGTATTCTTGGAACAAAATCAGTCACTGACGTAAAAATACCTTGGGATTCGACTCTTGTGAGGACAAAGGAAATCATGAAACTAAATCGCTTTGACAAAACATGGTTACACTATGTTACTACTTCTTTTGGGCTTTTGTTGCTACTTGTAGCCGCGGTTTTGATTCGAACAAGCAGTCAAGAGATAAATGTGGCCGGTGCTAAATTCACGATTACGAAGCCCACAAAACTACTTTCAACCAAAACTTCTGAGCGGACACAGGCACACAGATATGCAATAAATTGTGATAATTACTACGTTGAAATTTCACAAGCTTTAAGTATAAATATGAGGACACCACGTACAACTGGTGATAATTGAAAATTAAGTTTGCCACTGCAACACTCTGACGAGGTACTAAGTTCGTGTAGGGGAAGAGAAGGAGAAAGTCCTGGGTGTAGTAACACACTAGAGTTGAGTTCTGGAGATCAGCCAGGATGAGCAATGCTCTTACAACATTTTTTCGTTTTTTATGAAAAAAGGCTTGACCGATTAATATTCGACAAAATACTCAGACTAGATATACAATGAGTTTTTATGCTATGCTTGTCTCTTGGTTACTCCTACTGGTCCTGGAAGATTCAACTTGAAGAAATAAATTTGTCTGTTTCTAAACAATGAGTAAGGATAAGAATAAGAACGTGCCAGTAATTCAAACAAACAAATAGGAACACGAAATGATTAACGTGTGAGTGCCTTTTAAAGTACATATTTCTGAGAATTCTGAGAAAGATTTAGTCATCAGAATTGGATGTAATTAGTACAAGTGTACAGAAAAAATGCGAGGAAATTTATTCGGGAAGGTAAACAAGTTATCTCCAGGGGATTATATCAATACAGCCAAGAAGTGATACTACAATTCAATATTTAGACTCCTAAGCCGCAAGGTAATTTAGTAATTTGGTGGAATTTTACTGTAAAAACCCCTGTTGATTATGTATTTCACACAATTCAAAACTTGGCAAAAAAACATGCCATCTTGTCAAATGAAATGCAGGGGTGATTTAACAAATTTCCTGATGAAGTTATTGTGCCCGAAAATATTAGTTATAAAGTCTTAAGCCAAGATAAAGAGCCAGAGTGAAATACGGTTTGATCAAACTCGCATTTAAAAGTTTAACGGCTTCAGAAATTGGAATGACTGGTCTTATTAGCACTCAATAATGAGCCGTTCCTTTTTGTATCGGGAATTAAAATCAATGATCTAAAACAATTGCCTTCTCTTACATGAATAATCTAGTTGGAGCATTAAAACATTAAAAAACAGTCACTACTCAAATAAAACTGAAGTCGTTAGGTTATGACGCTTAACGACCAGTGAATGAGAGACGTGAGCCCAATTTTTTCCCACGATGCGGGCCCATGAGGTCCAGTTCGTCGGGAAGGTTCCACATATTACTGGAAGATTTGTAGAGAAATAGGTACACGAAAATGCGATTACAGTCAAGTCATTGCGAGTCTTGAGCTATGCGTAAAATTCCGAATAGTTATTCCTTAGCAGCTGATTTTCAAAGTCGAGACAAACACCAGTTATTATGATTAATTTCGGATTATCATTGGAACTCATATATTTATTTAATCTTTTGTACGACTTCAATTGCATCAGATTCAGAGTTGCGACCAGTAACACTTAACCTAGAAATGCCTCGAAAGGTCGCAACATCAACTTATAGTCCATTCTTCTTCTTGCAATGATCAAGTTTTTAGTCAAGTTTAACTTGCATCGACATTAAATCTTGAAAACCTATGACCTCGCTCATCAGAAGTTTAAATTTGGAGATTATAGATTTTGTCCGTGACCTACAAATGACGATTTCTTTCTAACTTTGACATTCTGGCTATTTTCTCGGTTTATACCAAGAGCGATCAACTATACCATTTATTGCACCATTCATCTAAAAACTCTAAATATGAAACTATCAAGACTTACTATCGCTACAGAAAAGGAGTACATAGAAAGTGAAAAATAGAAATAACAGCACAAAATAAATGTTCAAAAGGCCACAGCAGAGCCAGTAAACTATATACTTGTAATATATAGTTAAGTTAAAGTTAATGCATATCGGCACCTCAATTTAAAAGTATGCGGTTTCTTGACTCGGACTACGACGGGGTATAGACTTATGTAAAAAGTTATGACGTTGCTTGCAGCTACTAATGTCAGACAAACCGCCTGAGATGACCGATAATTCAAACCTTCAAACTTTGAACGGGGATCTTAGCGCTTTTAAACCTCCCTGACACGAACTTAAAATACTTAAATAGAACAGCTGATTAGATATAATTTGGTTTTCGGAAAGGATGTGGTTAAGTATCGAGCTCGTTTAACATAACGTTCATCGAATTTGACAGTAACTAGAAGTAATTTTCAACCTGCATTGTCTAAAAGTCTAGAAAATGTGCTAAACAAACTGAAAAATAGTTGATCATGAAATTTTGATCTATAAAATCAGATTACAAAAATACGGGTAAAGGCATCGACCGCAAAATGTTCACAAAGTGTCAAAATGAAACCAAGTATATATATCAGCGATTAGGATGTCTTTAATCTGTGGTTTATTTTCGCAACATAAAACAGTGAAGCCGAGTGAATGAATTTTAAATCTAAACTAAAATCCAGAGCCTTGCTTTGGAATAATGCTAAGGAGTCGTAACATAAATACATTCATAATATTCTAGGAAGGGGAGACCTAAGACATGGAAATATACTCAAGGAAGTGGATTTCTTTGATGTCCACCCGACTATAAAAGTTCATCGTGGTTAACAAGTCTGGCCGCTTTACGTCATCTCAAGGCCGACAAGACGTCATCAGGATAAAATGACGTCATCAGGCTAATATGACGTCACAAAATGAAGCTAGGCTCCAAGTTGTGATAAGTTAATTGAATTTGGCAAAATCTTGCAGCATTTTCATGACAAGATAGCGGCTTTTTCTAATTTTGGAGAGTCCTTCATTAATATATCCAGGCATATTCACGAAGAGAAAAATTGTGAAATCCGGAGATTTTGTAAAAGATCCCAATATTTTCGCACTTCTGATGAATTTCCATTAGATCCTTTGTCTTTTACACGTGTCAAGAAGAGATAAACAAAAGCACTGTTGAACTACTATTATTTTCCATAGTTTGCACGAATAAGAGCCGAATCCAGTGCTTCTTTTCTAAAAGATTCACAACACTGAAAGCACAAAATTGTATTTGTATTGTAGTTGATTAATTGTTGTATATGAAGAACAAGGAACCAATGTTCACATGAACTATTCTGTAAATTCAGGTGCTATCTAAGTCTTAAGTCTATAAGTATGATACGGTACCGGGTACCCCATAAGAGATAGAAAGATATAGAGAATATTCACCTTCAAGAAAAATAGAATATTTGTATTTTTTACCATAGACTTCTAAGTCCGTTACTAGCTATAGCAACAAGCCTAAAACCGTCGGACACGGGCTGTTGACGATCAGTAAGTATGGTCATGGCCCCACAGTTATCATATCAGCTAATACTGCTGAAATATCTGGAACTACATATAGGTTTTGAACCATGCAGGCTCACCTTTAAATCATAATTCTAAGTGGAGTGTGCAAGCTCAAAGCTCAAGAAACGAATGATCAAGAAATGAATAATGATAACAAAAATAGGGAAAACATGCATTTTAAGAAATAATTTTATTCATACTTTGTTTTTCTTTTTGCCGTGATCTGCTAATCTGCATATGATTTTCGTGAAAAAGTTTTGCCCGGGAAAAATTCGTCAATGAATAAGGGGTACAAAATTTAGGGATGAACTCAATGCAAAATGTCTAAAGCACTATTTTTTCGATCCCGGAAATTATTATCGGCATAAATATGTCTCCGGGTAGTAAAACTAAAGCAAGTTATGATTTTCCGGCCTGGCATTGGGCAGTGGGTATACGTTTAGGTTTGAGTTACAGAGTTAGAAGGCTCAGCTCATCAAGATCTTGACAGTCCATTTTGAAGGATGATTGAATGATAATTATTAAAAGGATTACGATTTCATTTTGCAGAGGTTTATAGATGATCGATACAAGCGAATGTATTTGCTAATTCTAAACGCTAATTTTTGCCAACAGTATATTACATATCAATTTTATCAAACATCCTGTACGTGTTTAATGTTTATGTTAGTACGATAACAGTCAGATCTATAAATACTTGGTGTAAAGCTAAGGATTAGGTCACACTTGCAGGTAAGCTTTACAAGCTTTTTTAAGGCAATGGGCTGTGATTATATTATGAATATAATAATGAATAATCCCATATAATATTCAAGATAGGTTACAGCTCGAATAAAAGTGCATTTATATTTTTATAGTGAATCTTTAAAATCAATTCTGAAATAAACTGAACTAAAAGGAAAATTCAATATTAGCATAATTATGTTAATTTAGGTCCTACGACCTACATGACAGTAGAAACCTAAGTCCTTTAATAGAGAATAAGACGATACAAGTTTCATAGACACGTGATGCTATTTATACAATAGACAAAATCATATTTATCAACATTTTGACAAGTACTTTAACATTTGAATATTAGAGACGACATGAAGCTCATACACGAGGACTTATCCCCTAAAGTCAACGACACGTAGCTTAAAACGACAACAAGCAGCCTAAAGACAACGACAAGAGACGACGAGACGAATGGAGCTCAACAAAAATTGGACTAAATAATTTGATGACGAAAGCAAGTGAGAGGTGTACACATCCTCGCGAGTTTACAGTCGACTACTTGGATAATGATTGTTGCTTACTCGCGGGGGTTACACAGTAAGACAGTAGACCGTGAACATCTTTTCATGTGAATTGTGAAACTCTATAAGTCTATACAAGAGGGCTGTACTAGCGAGTTCTAATATTTTAATATTGGGTGACATTGAGATAAAGTAATTTAGGGGAGAAAGAAAGGTGAATTGTAGATTTGCAGGTGATTTATTGAAGATTATTTTAGGTGATAAACTGAAGTTGATTGTAGGTAATTCACTGTTGTATATGTAGAAAAAGGAACCAATGTTCACATGAACTGTTCTGTAAATTCAGGTTCTATCTCAGTCTTATGGTAAGTATGATACGGTACCGGGTACCCCATAAGAGATAGAAAGATATAGAGAATATTCACCTTCAAGAGTGACAAACCAAGGGATAGGAGGGGAGAATAAGGCAAGTTCTCTAAATCACAATTTTATAAAACGATAGAAGCGACCTTTCATCGTCTGTCAATGAGCTATAATCACTCCGTGGTTGCCTCTCAGTCCCATTCTCAGCTCCTGTCAACAAAAAGGAGGGGTGAAACAAGAATTTTGTTCTGACATGCCAAAAATTTGAACCAATCGGTATCAATTGCCGTGCGATAGAAGTCAGGGTCACTTGCTTTGTTGACATTTAGGAGACTCTAGATCAATCTTTCTGTTTCTTCTGGAAAAAAGGTTGACAGGAAACTTAATTGGTTGACGTGAGAGCCGGGTTGATACATGCCACAAAGAATTACTGAAATTTATGACAACAAAATATTTGATGAAGGAGATCACGATCGGAATTCGAAATTGATTACATGGAAATCTTATTTTCTCCTGAAGATGAAGGGTTCAGATTGACCAAGACGAATGAATACTGTTCGAGTGATATTTTGATGAAGCGTTGAGGCGTACCATATTGTATGTTTCACCATATATGTTTCAGCTAAAGAATTGTTTAGAGGGGTCTGGCGTCTGTCCAAGCAATTTTGTAGAAAACCTCCGAGAGAATTTTAAAACTTAACATACATTCCAAATTCAATATTATGACTAAGCCATAGCGAGCAGAGGGTAATCAATAATAAAAAAGACAATATCAGTTGAATATGCACGACGGCAAATCGTTTTAAGTATCACCGCTTGAGTCAGAGAAACCCATTAAATATTTTTTCAATTAACATAATTAATTTGATAGGTTGATGCAACAACTTAGACCATGCGACACAATAAGATAGAAGAAACCTCTAACACAGTGCTTTAAGAACACGGGCTTTTGTTTATTGTTTGCTTTTCATGTGATGTCTTTCACAGTGTTATGAATAAAGGAAACCAACTATCTTCATGAAGAACCCAGACTTTGCGAACCACATAGATAGCGTACAAAGAGTATCTACACTAACTACACGAACTACACTAACTACACTGACTAACACTAACTACAATAACTACACTAACTACACTAACTACACTAACTACACTAACTACACTGACTAAACTAACTACACTAACTACACTAACTACACTGACTAAACTACACTGACTAGTGACTATACTGACTACACTAACTACACTAACTACACTAACTACACTGACTACACTAACTACACTAACTACACTAACTACACTAACTACACTAACTATACTAACTAAACTAACTACACCGACCACACTGACTACACTAACTACACTAACTAAACTAACTACACTAACTACACTAACTACACTAACTACACTAACTAAACCGACTACACTAACTACACTAACTACACTAACTACACTAACTACACTAACTACACTGACTACACTAACTACACTAACTAAACTTACTACACTAACTACACCGACTACACTAACTACACTAACTACACTAACTACACTGACTACACTAACTACACTAACTACACTAACTACAGTAACTACACCGACTACACTAACTACACTGGCTAATCCCATATCCGAATGCTGACAGCTGTTGACTCAAACTTGTGGTCATCAGAACATGCAATAGTAGTCTCTGACAGTCTCCGGTGAATTCGCAACCGTGAATCGTATATTGTATTATTGTCCTATTTGTCAAAGCATGGATTATGTATCTTTCAAAACAGGAGGGTGGGTAGAGCGAAGTGACAGTAGTTACAGCTGCAAACAAGTAGACAATTGGTTTAAAATAGATTTAATTCGAATTTCTTTCCCGTTCGTAAATTACAGATATCCTCAACAAAGGCTATTGAACACTTAGGCACTTTAGAAGGAGATTTCAATCAACAAAATTGATACAACAGGTTCGCGAATATTTATTTCTATATTAATATTTAGTTTATATCATATTATGTGCAAACTTATCAGAGTAGTCAAAAATTACTAAATTAGGGGAAGCACTGAAGCGGCAATAAAATCTCTCGTGCAAAAAATTATCCGGTCCACATAGAAAAAAACATAACAAATGATTGTAAAAATTGGGAGAGAACGACTTTTAAAACTGGTGGAACCAACCACCTAGAGACACTGACACGACAACTCTCGAACGTCAGCTACGCCACAAAACAACCTCAGGGATTAAAATATCCTGAGTTCCAGCGTTATTTCATTTTCGTCATCATCTATTTTTTTAGTTTTTAAACGTTCTCGAAAATCTTCCAGGGGAGACATTTCAAAAATGACGCTCTGTCTGAAACTTGAAGACAAATCTCTCATCGCATATTGTTTTTAAGAATTTGTAAGGTATCAGTTTAAGAGGAAACTGGCGAGAAAGATGAGGCAGGCTGCATCCTTACTCCTTCTTAAGGATTACAGCGTTTAAAGGTGACTGGTATTAAGTAAGTTTTATATAAAGCATTAGGATTGGTGGGATAAGTTTAATCTCATTATAAGTTCATATGAAAGATAGTGTGTTTAAAAGGTATGAATAGTTATATAGTGCGTGGGAAAATCACCTTTGACGTGTAAACACAAATTGATTAATTATAGAATGATTTGCTTAATTTCGTTTAATTCTCGATGAAAGACATCACTGTTCACTGTGCTATCACCACGATACAGGAAAAATTTTAGGAAATTATATGGCTATTAGGCTTAAATTTTATGCGTCCTTAATGGCATTCAAAGCAGAAAAAAAGACTCAGATGTATGCTAATTGCTTTCAATTTCTAGGTGGGAGGAAGAGCGCCTATCTGTGGGATTGCAATTTTTAGGCTTCTCACGCTAAATCCCCCTAGCTCCAGTCACAAGTATGAGCAGAGTTGTCAAATATTCCAGCACGATAAGGAATACAACTAATGTTATTGAACCGGTCACAGGTTGTTACTGATGACAGACACAGTGACTGTAGTCATTGATAGTGACTGATCCAAAATCCAAGTAGTACGTAAGGTACGGAAGACGGGGGAGTTTTGCGAAACGATTGGACTATAGTCAGAAGTTTTGTCGTTCAAACTCCTAATTAGAATATATCTCAAATATCAAATATTTCTAATTGACTCGTCCCTACTCCAACTATGAACTTTACTGGAAGTGGATCTGGTCACCTGGATGACCCGGTAAAATAAATCAGTACTTCAGTCCAGCAATCACGAAAACTTGCTAAGTTTCTACAGCGGTTTGCCCCGGTCATCTAATTATCACCGGAACGGCTAGACAGCAAGAAATGGTTCTAAGTCATATCTTTAATTAAAATTGTTCATTCTTAATGAGTTCTACTAATTGCTAATTATTCAAAATATTTGATTTGTGCAAAATACTGGATTTACGGAGAAACATTCCTTGAGTTTCTGAATTCTGATATTATAAGAGAAGAGAAAGATCGGACAAGAATTTGTCAGCCTCCTTTCATGGCCGAGGTTGAGGGATCACTCAATCATTCTAAGATTCTACAAATTCCAACGAGTCACCAAGCAAGCGGTAAATTCACGTGCTATACCTGCCACAATTGAGGTCACTTCTCGGATAACAAACATGGAAGCAACCAGACAAAATGAACACAAATTTGGCAATTTTATACAGACAAGAATGTCTATTGCAGAAGTCCTCTCAATAGGGGTGTCGAGGTTTGTCACTACAAGACACTTGCACTTTGAAAATATGCCCTCGAGCTGTTAAATTATCTTTCTTCGCGTTTAGTTATGGATATTTCAAGCAAGTGTAAAAAACAAAATTGCCGAACATTATGGTTGAGGGTGACGAGAAGTGTATTAGCGAATTTGAGAAAAATTTTCTGGCCATTAGATTTTTATTCCGTCCAATTCCATAGAAACAAAACTTGAATGATACTAACATCCATTTCAATCTATGTTATGTATTTCCAATATGAAACAGTCAGAGCTGATGAACGAAATATAATAGAAGTCACATAGAGTCTGAGAACCGAGAATAAGGTCCTTAGAACCAAGAATTTGGAATAACAGTATAAGCTCATTAGAAGTAAATTATTATTCCTCAAATCCTGCTCAAACTTCATACCTCTACTTTCACAGAAAAACACGTCAATTCCGAACAACATTGCTACAAAACCACGAATGATTTTCCGAGCTTGGGATGAACTTTAAAAACCAGAGAACGGGATTCCCACAATACCTGCAAGTCACGAGCAAGTAACTTTACAAAAGCCACGAAATAATCTAATATCAAGTTTGGGTTCTGGCGGAGAGACAGGTTGACAGCGGGCGGTAAGCTTGGTTACAACTCGAACTACAGCTGTGACGTCAGGGGCTGAGGTCGGAAGGGACACTTGTTCTTCGTCAGAGATCACGTGATACAGAATAGATAGCGTGTCATGGAGAATTATGCACGTGGTAACAGGTAGGTCCAGAAGTTCTCGTGAGACATCAACGTGTGAACTTGCGATGAAGTTAAAAACTAAATATCTTTCTATACAAGGTTGTCAATGTGCCACATAAAATACCTTGTTAGTAGCACATTCCCTAAAATACTTAGCTCATGCTCATACATTAAGCAAGTCATCACTTAAAATGATAGGTAGATATACTGCCCTACCAGACTTACTTTGAACTCAAGTTTGTGTCTGTGAAGAAAAATAATAATAATGTTTACTGTGAAAACTACATGTCAGCATGCAATCATGCATGCATCCTGTTAATAGAGGGTATCGTAAGATCAGTTTCTACTTATAAAATGTAAAATTATCTTTCATCAGAAAATGGTATATCGCTTTGCGGTATTTGTTTCCACCCTAAATCAACACTCATCTGATTGAAGTTATATAAATAACTTCATTATGTCATTTACATCAACTTTAAGGACAAAACGATCCGCCAGAAAAATTAGATAACGCTACCAATAACAAGTTAAACGCAGATTATTCCTCGTCAACATAATTGAATTTAAGTTATATGTACGATGTGATAAACAACGGAAATGAACGACAAACATGTAGGCGGAATGAACTGTGCTGAATCTTGTGATACCTCCAGATGACAGGGAGCAAGTTTCAAACATGCAGGAAAATAGAAAATAAAGGGAGACTCAACTATAAATGCTGCTGAGCAAATCTCGGTTACCAACCTTGTTTTGAATGATCTGTCCTTTCTTTCCCCGCTCTGCTAGGTACATGGGAGAGGAAACATTTTATTAAAGCTAATATACAAGAATTAATTTTACCAATGACAGGTTGAAAAGGTACATAAAGTTAGCTCAATGGGTTACCCCAAACCGCGAACGAGACAAGCAGAATCGTACAAGCAACCAGTTGTTTGTGTAGAAATAACCATTGACGATGGGCCAGGGGTACGGGCCCAATTAATACAAACCAGCAATAATTTTCTCCAGCCGATGATGCGAAATTAAATATTCCCATGAAGCTGATGTCTCAGTTTAGTCCACACCGCAGAGCTAACCGTGAAGAGTGCGGCTGTTCGGTCACGTGACTTAACTACTAGCTCTTGTTCCGCGGTGGGAATAGGGCAAAAAGTTGAGTTAGTGAGGCTTACAGCAGACTTTCTGTTTGATGTGTCGTAGTTTTTTGGTCAGAAAACCTGGGCCGGGGTTCGCTGCCAAGTCTGGTTGTTAGGGAACAAAGACATTTCGGGTCAGATATAGGTGCTAAATTCTAAATTTATCGGCCAAGTTTTAACATTCCAAATTTATCGTTCTTTACCAAAATAACAAGACTAAAAGAGGAGTTGCAGTTTAAGTGACAAGCAGCAAGTCTGTTAGCCGGTGATTAGTGCTCAGTGCTGGAGTCGTGACTAAAGTGTATTCTAGCAAGTGATAATAAGTCGTGCCATGAGCGGATAGCAGAATTATGCTAGAGCGAAATCAGACAATTTTAGACAATTTTCTAAGATTGCTTTGAAATATGAGCTTGGCCCGTCAGGAGTCAGGTGTTTCCAGGATCATTTTCTGGTGGTTGAAATTAAGGCTTTGGGAGCAACTTATAAGCATTCTTTGAACAGCTTATCGTTTGTGTTTATATCGTTGTGAATTGGCGAATTGCCCCTCAAATCAATACCTTCCCTTTAATGAAGCATGCAGCAAATTCTGTTTTGGGATCCCGCTAAAAGCCGTATTTACGTCAGCTATAGGCCTTATAAATGCCGGCTTAAGGCCTTATTAAGGCCGTATATTGGCCCTACATAAGACGTATATGGGCCATGTATAGGCCTGTTGAGAAAACAGATAAAATTAGACAACAATAGAATGAGCATTCTAAAACAACGGAGTTATACTGGCATACCCAAATACAGAAAAAGGAAATTAAGAAAGTATCAAGCCAGCAAAATTTTCGATTATGATGGAACATATATATAACCACTTTTGCGCTGCAATTGAATGAAACATTCTATGATCAGTATGATTACACCAAAGCACAGCGCTCACTATAGCTTATTAGCTTATTGTCATTTTATCCGACTTTTCAGTCTCGAAGACTCCTTTCAAATCGTCATTACACGACATTTCAATCCCATTATGACGTACGTGATAATGATGTACGCTCTAATGTTTTTTGCTCCAATAATTTGATATACTTTTATGTGGCCCGTGGGTAAATGATCGGTATATCTATTGACTGTATTACATGCGAAAAACATGATTTACGTACTTTTTCCTGAAAGGAATTTGTCCACACAAAAGTTGATGTACGGACATGGAACATTGGTCGTCTTTTGCTTTCTGCACAATACCAAAACCGCTGTTTGTGTGATCTAGTTTAATTTTTAATTATTTCAAATTTTGAATCGCATTATTTACAGTTCGTTCATTAACGTTCATGTTTCGTCTAATTGTCTGTTAATTCTGCTTTAGCACCACTTTAATTTCAAATAAAAGCCGACCTTTTGCCGTTTTCTAAATTTCTATTCAGTACAAGTCAATCTTTATATTTTTTTGTAAATTGTCAGTTTAATGTAATAAACTTATTTATTTTAGTAATGTCGCAAGTAGAAAAAGACAAACAAAATATTCCTAAAAAGCTAAAATAATTTTTGTTCGTTTAATGTCCGTGATGTCAATTAAATCTTAGAAAAAAAGTTTATTATCTATCTTACAATAATTTGAATAGCGACCTATAAGTTTGGTCAGTACTCACCACAAAACACCATTAATAAATTCGTGACAATTGATGCAATGCATAATTATTTGATCATTGAGATAATAACAAACCAACAAGTTTAGTTTTCTATGCCATTGATTATGTAAGCAGTAATTCCATCCCTAAATGTCGTTGTTAAAACGATCGCAAGTGAAAGTCTTCAAAGATTTAACAATATAAGCTGCAAATTAATTTTGATCCGGACACAAGCAAACGTTGAGCAGGTTTAAAAAATCCGCTAGTTGCCAAACCTAAGTGTACAACTTAAATCAGGCATAAGCGGAGTACGATTCGACATCACATCATCGGAAACCGGACATTGTTCGAGCGAATTTTCTGGTTCATTGGAAAACGTTAATTTTTTGTCTGCCGCAAACTGACGATTAAGGCTGAGATATGGAAATTGAGTCATGGTTGACACAACTGTGTGTCTCGAAGATGCAAACGGAGTATGGAGGCGACAAAACGTGCTATAGTACGAATGAAAAAAATGAAAAAAATATTGTACACTGCTCGTGCTATCTCGTTCCGTAGCCTACAATATTAAAGTCACAACTGTTGTGAGCCTAAAAACCTGACTGTATGGAGAATGGAGAAACACGTTTTGGAGACAATGGCGTTTTTCTATTTCGGCCAATGACATCCGCATCTTTGTAGTGATAGCAGATAAATCTCCATAATGTAGAATAGCACTAGCAGTTTGCTGATCTTATCAGTAATCGAGCCAGCTCCATGGCGAGCTCTGCTCACCAATGTCAATTTAATTTTTGTAATAAGATGTAAGTGTTGAAACGTTTCTGGGACGAGGACGCCGACTTATCTTCTATTTATCCCGTCGAAAAATCGGATAATTGCCCCCAGCTTGGCTTCACCATAAACTTCAATTTTTAAACCTAGCATAAAATAAAGTTTATTAAAGAAAGTTTGACAAAGCTCTGACCAAAGTCTCGCAGCTGCGTTCTGCGGTATTTAAAGTTTAATGTCCAGACAATAGACATCTCAGCTGCGACAGTAACTTAATTGCACTAAAAAGGTGTTAAGTTTTATCAAGGAGGTTCAAAGAAAATGTTTTTTCAGTTCGATATATGCCCTGTTTTGTTTTATGTGGCCGCCAAAGGCTTAAGTTATACATTGTATACTTTGACTACACCTATGATTCAGTTTTTCCTATTCGCCATGCTTCTCCGCTCTGGTACTACAAAGAGTGGTAACATCAAGATGTGTGATAGCAGACGTTGTAAGCTATGTTCTCATGAAATGCTACAGACAGACAATAATATCGTCAACTATCTGACTAACGAGACAGTTGTTAATCAGCACAACTACACCTGTAGCAGTAAGAATTTAGTCTACATGATCTGTTGCAATGAGAAAAACTGTCAGTTTCAATACATAGGAAAGACATCGCAGACTCTTCGAGCAAGAATGAATGGCCATCGTAGTAGTCTAAGGACAAAGAAGGGTTGTCAGTTTGTCATTGAACATTTCACTAAATACCACCGTCCAGCTAACATGAAAGTCGCACCTCTGAACCCAAAAGCCAATATGGAAATGGAACTTATCAAAGAATTTGGTACTCTTTTTCCATATGGAGGTAATGATCGGCTTGAGAAACCCTATCTTGATGCCAGAGAACATTTCAATAATGGTGAGCCTGTGTGGAACTTATTTACTCATAAGAAATCCAGACGAGGTAAGAGAGGAGGAAGAAACAGAGTAGCTTCCAGTGCTAACTCTCATAACACACTGTCCCCTCAAGAAATTGTTGATAAAGTCACTTTGGCTAAATATAATGGCGAGAACTTTCGTATTGTTGCTCGTAATTTAGTGAACTCCTCTAGAAAAGAGGTAATTCTTGAGCTTGGGTTGTCACTGAAGGATTGTCGTGACAAACAGCTCCGAGATATGCTCATCGACCTCAGTAGGCATTATTTCAATCGAGATCCTCCAGAGAAGACTCTGTTCAAGAGGGATGAGCATATTGTCTTCAAGTATACTAACAGATATTTTGAAGACCTCAACATGGCAAAACTTTGTAACTCACCAGATATCCTGAACTCCTACCCAGTCCGTTCAGTCAACTTCACTCCGGCATTTTCTTACACAAAGCCTATTCGGAACCGTGTCCTAAATTACATAGAAGAAAGTCGGTCGACTGATCCACCTCCTGTTACCTGCAATT
>JH152964.1:43849-54444 GCA_000226015.1 Mnemiopsis leidyi | reverse complement strand
TACATACATACATACATACATACATACATACATACATACATACATACATACATACATACATACATACATACATACATACATACATACATACATACATACATACATACATACATACATACATACATACATACATACATACATACATACATACATACATACATACATACATACATACATGATACATACATGATACATACATACATACATTCTAACTAGGACTGACTCTTTTATATTCATGTAAGCAGAGAATACCATGATAATACCAGAAAACATTATGTCGAAATTTAAATTAACCAAATGTGCACTGTCATTGAGAGTGCACGAACGTGCTTCCATGCACTCTGACGTGTCGCTGACCATGCCTACCGTATTTCTCGGTTAGACTGCCACTAACCATTTGATATAAACTCAAAAGAATCCACCCGCCTGTCGTAGATAAGCGCAATTTATAAATGGAGCATGTGATTAGGAGAGTACTTGGTATAAGGAATGTCGTGCTGGGTTTATGTAAGTCTTGAGCCGTGAAGGCGTGAAAAGTAGGGGTAAGTTTCTAACTAGTAGTTGATAACTACCTACAGAATTATAGTCATACAGTTATATTAAGACAACGAATATTATTCTTTTCGGACCACTCTAAATTCTAATCAAACCAGTTAGTGGTATCAGAAGCCAAGATTTGGTTCCAAGCCAAGACTTAGTTTACCACAAAAGACATTTAATGTCTGTGTGTGTAAGATTGGAGAGCAACATGTGGAGATCAAAGTGAAGATCTTCTATTCTTTTACTCCCGCTCCAGTACCAGTAGTTCATTATTGAATGTTGAATTAAAATTGAATATCTACTGAATATTCATCTATTGAATATTCAACTTCATTTTCTAGATTTATTAGTTTCCTGTTAACTATTCACAATATTCGTATTACTTAAGCCATTATATCTGAAGTTTCGTGCACAATGGACATAGTATGTATTCTGCTACTTATTACAGAAACAACAACATTGCAGAAAACTTTATTGGGACGGTAGGAGTAAAAAGGACAGTAAATCTATTGTCGCAGTTTAGCTTGAAGTTTAGTCAGCCTATATGACTTAGCACTTTTGTCGTAGTTAAGCTTGAAGTTTGGTCAGCCTGCATGACCTAGCACGCTGAGAATGTGTCATACGCCAGAACTAGTTAGATAGGCGAGTCTAGGAGGGAATATTTTGTAATGGTTAGTATAGTCAACAACAAAGGTAGCTTAAAATCTGTTAACAATACGTTTAGTATGATAACTACACACGTTACATGGCGGTACATTTGGAGTTTGAATCTGTCTCTTGTAATCAAACATAACATTTACCCTAAAGCTCAAACAACATACTTACATATTCTATTTAAATGCTATCCTAGCGAGAATACTTGAGACTAACAACACCAGTGTGGTGGGTGTTCTGTGCGTGTTAAGTAAACTAGGTCACCAGTTGGTGAGTCTAGTTGTTGCTGAGAAAGTAACTAACGCAACACGACATTATGTGGCTAGTTATACATGTAGAGAGGCTGTTCTATAAATAGTATCAAGTGTTACGATAGTAAGTTTCAAGTTTAATTATTAAAAACGTCGCGTATAAGCGTTCCTTATATTAGACTTGGGGGAGAATCAACGTGTACATTATGACAGGAAACACTTGTTTAAAGTGCAGTACACTGTACTATAACTGTTCTATACATAGCTGCAGGCTGCATAAGGTTACTAATATGTTGGTTACATTGGAGGTAACACTTTGATCTACGCACAATAGTAATTAAAATTTACTCCTTTTGTAGATAAAATTCTTATCGACAAACATGCTGGTACAGCATTGACAAGTTATAGGTATTCCATTTTACATATGAATTATTGCCTGTGGCACTTAATCACTTATCACTAACCCATGCTCGCACTGCTGGGCTGAAAGTGGCATAATAGTAGCACTTACCGCTTCTCCAATAGATAAGGAGTGTTTCTAACCGCTTCTCTAATAGATAAGGAGTATTTCTAACCGCTTCTCTAATAGATAAGGAGTGTTTCTAACCGCTTCTCTAATAGATAAGGAGTGTTTCTAACCGCTTCTCTGATAGATAAGGAGTGTTTCTAACCGCTTCTCTAATAGATAAGACGTGTTTCTAACCGCTTCTCTGATAGATAAGGAGTGTTTCTAACCGCTTCTCTAATAGATAAGGAGTGTTTCTATTGATTCAAGACAATCGTTGTTCAGTGGTTCAGGAAGTGTTAAGAATAGTTTAAAAGATTATAAACTGTGTTGGACAGATTTCACGAAAAAACGACGACTTCATCCACTTTTTCATCGTTCAAATTACAAATACCAAAAACCATGTCATAAAGTTGTCAGATTTATGTCAAAAGAACATTACAACTCACACATTATATGACCTGAACAGAGAGTTATCACCTAATGTAGCTAGACGAATAAATACAACATTTTTAGACTTCCCACAGTTACTTGCACAGTCTCTTACTGTCGGCTTGATACTGTCAGTTGTCGATAATACTAGGAGTGGAAGTCATTCTATTCCCGTTAAATTTTAAACAAGCAGCTAGTGAACACATGATAGTGAACACATGATAGTAAACTCATGATAGTAAACTCATAACTAGGTTATAACATTTAAAAGGTTTAGTGTTTTACAATGCCGTATATTGAAGAACAATACACTCCGATAGCACTTCGTCTTTACACCACCGGTTACATAATTATCACTAGTTGAATCAGTTCAAGTTAACTCTGCACTTATTACATCACTAGTTGAATCAGTTCAAGTTAACTCTGCACTTATTACATCACTAGTTGAATCAGTTCAAGTTAACTGTGCACTTATTCCATGTCATATTCTGCTCATTACGAAGTTGGCCGATAGTTAGCCTGATTAACGCTGCTATACCGCAGTAAACACGGAGGAAGTAATCATGTAAAATCGTGTAATTAAATCTGGAGCTACAAGTGTGAAGACTAGCTCAGCTGATGTAAGAATGTAGACACGATCATTACTTAAAACTCCAGGTCACATATGACCTAGTCAGAGATAGAATTCGTCGTAACTCTATTACAGAGAAGAGTTGAATGAGTTTAACTGATAACTGTTACTCTGTCATAATAGTGACTGCTTTGGTTACTACTGTGGTCATCCCTAACTGATGGGCTGACTACATGGGAAAGTGACGTTATCTGGTTTAAAAACAAACATTTCTGCAAGCGTAATCATATACGGTATGTGATTTTTATCAAAATCTGCTTACTCAATAATCAGGCGCACAAGCAGAAATGGAGGGGAAAATATACAAGACTAGTTGTCTTGACGAGGTTTACCTACATATAAAACTATTACTGATATTAAAAAACTCTACCGAATACTAAATTCTTTCAGTAATTGGATACCCATTTAAATGGAGCAGATTATTTGATTTCCGACGTCCTGCCCAAGAACATTGGGCCCCGGAACATTTTGCCCCAGAGATTCTGACCAAGCGACCTTTACCCTATCCCCAACCCTAACGAAATTGTATTTTGTGGAATAGGACGTCACTGGGGCACAATCCATGGGGCACAACGTTCTGGGGCCGATGTTCTTGGGCAGGATGTCGGCAACCCATTAAATGCTAAATGTCTGTTCAGTGTCTATTTTGTTATCAAGAAGACCCTATGATATAGTACTATTTGTTAATATAACAAAGATCTATTTGAACAATTTGACAGTAATTATGCGGCCTTAATTGGGAACTTAACTATCCCGCATGCTACAGGAAGCAGTACCTGCACACACCCATGCAATCATTTCTACAGACACTATTCATGCGACAGATTGCTTGTATAATCAGATGTTCTATCATACACCGCCGTATCTAATAATCATTTAATCATAAATACCGTAATCTAATAATGTTCAACTTAATCGTGATGATACATCATAACACTACATGATAACACAACATGATAACACAACATGATAAAACTACATGATAACACTACATGATAACACTACATGATAACACAACATTAAAACACTACATGATAACACTACATGAAAACACTACATGATAACACAACATGATAAAATTCTTATGTCCGACATACTAACATAAACTACCAAGAAGCAACCACTTAATTTCTGGTGTCAGCTGGTGAACCACACTCACGTTTTTCTACACAAACCAGGCCAGGACGCCTACAAGGCCAGTATAAGCAGGAAGGTGCACTACGTTTGTTCAACAGACGGATAAAACCCTCATTACTCAGGCTAGATGTGGGAGGTCTAAATGTGATGTGTTTGGAAGAGGAAGGGTAGGAAATGTGTGGTATGAGTTGACCGATGACTGGTAGATACATAATATGTTATTGAGAGGTATATTTTATACATATGCCTCTCAATAGTGGCCTGTAAATAATATCAGATACTTAGGGCTATACTACTTATTGAAACTGATTTAATTTTTCTCATCCTAAGCCTTTTTAAGCCGATTGAGGCGAGGGAGCTGTTGGAAAATGAGTATACCTACTACCTGTACTATCTTTTTGTCGTGTGTACGTACGAGCGTGAGTGCTCCTTTATCAAACTTATCATGTATATAGGAACGTCGCTACAGTTAAAACTATTACAACAGCACGCATAAACTTCCACTTCACTTGGTTCTATAATTAAAATCGCTGTTGGAATAGGACGGGAAATAAGTGGCCGCCGACATAAAAATGCGGCCGCAACTCTTGTTTTCGTTTTTACTGGTTTTTAATGTTTTCAAATTTTACTTTTTATCAAAATTCAACAAGTTGAATTTCGCTGTTTTTCGTGAGTTAGTGTGACTCTACAGTTATTATATGCTGTATAAAGATAAAACACGATAGATAGCTGAACAATCGATGCAAAATAAAAACATTACAATAAAAAATCTTACTGTAAACTCAAACAACTGAAATCATCTCTTTTTAGTTTTATCCTCATCAATAAAACAAAACGGCATATAATACTGAAGCGAAATGAAACTAAAACGCAAAAATATTCTGCAGTGTGTCGAAAAATTTGTCCATGCAGAAAAGTGTGAAATTGAAAATGTGGTCGTTTTGCCTCATTTATGTTTTTTCTTAACAATGTTTATAAAGTTCACGCAGGAGTTAATGAGATTCCTTGTAGCAATCATTTTAAATCCATTTCTGAATCTCGAAAAACAGGCAGACATCAAAAAGACGTAGAATTTCGCCCTAAGCAGTAAACATAGCTACTTATTATTAAATCTTTTCAATATTAACATATTGTAAACAGATGTATGTCTTTGGGACTTTCAATTATCTATGCATGCAAAATGTTGTTCCAACATGGCCTGTTTTACAACATCGCTAACTTTAACAAGCACGTAAAGCAATTGGATTACTGCAGTCGTAAGTCTTTAAAAACTTCGTTTACTTTTGTACCCAAGTCAGCTTTGAAACAGGTTAGTTAAAATTGTTCTTAGATCCAGTAAGTGTTATTTGATGATAGTTGATTCCTAGATTCCAACACTTTGTGACATGATACCCAAGTCCCATCCAACGGACACAAACACCGCCAAGTTAAACTATGTATAAGATGCCTTTGGACACCTCATTCTATAAAAAACTACGAAAACATCTACCCTTTGAACTCATATGTTGGATATTGAGGAGCGTACATGCCGCCGCCTTGCACAGTGTTCCCTTCTCCCTCAGCCCCCTCAATAGCTTCCTTCCCGTGAACCACCTCGCCGTAACTCGGCGGGGGCGGCGCGCTCGCGTCGGGCAACTCACCACTGGGGCCGGCCGCGTTTTGATAGTTGATGTGCTGGTACTGCTGACGTAAAGGAATAGTGCCGATAGTTACGTTTATTGGAACATCCAGGTCGAATCCTATTCCGGAGGGATCCACACTCAACTCCACTGTGTAGTACACATCGATGATGTTACAGTAGATCAGCTGCGAGGGGGGCAGCGGTGGAATAAGCAGCCCCACGTTGCCCCAAGTGAAGCTTGCGCCGGGCGCGATGCTTGCTTCTTGGTGGGAAAGTATCGTGCGGCGCACGCTTCTTTGCTTGCCTGTGCTCGCTCTGTACACGTCAGTTTGGATCAGCTTGATGGAGGACTTGGTCATGACTTTGTTGCTGAGGTTCTCAATGTTTGCAGAAAAGAAGATGGTTTCACCACACACATAGCCTAGTTTTGGGAGAGACAGGGTGGCGTTGAGGGGTCCTGTAGTGCAACACAGGCATCCGAATGTCTTGGTACCGTTGTTAGAGAGCGGTTTTACTGCGTCTGAAAGGGAAGATGTCGTTATTATAAATGATTAGTATCATTAACAGGAAATGGCTTAATTTGTAGCTTATTAAGCTTCAACTGGCTAACGGCTTCTGTAGCTTATTTACTTTAAATGGGTAATAGACCTATATTCAGGTGCAAATTCAATACAACAGAAATATAGGGTAACCTGTTTACATATCTTATACTTTCATACTTTCTCAAAATTCCATAATTTAGGAGAGTCTATTACATAAAGAAAACTTAATTAATGATTAGATGAAACATTTGTCGAAGTGTAAATATCTGTCTTCGACTTCTAGATTTTGTCTGACTCAACCCTGTTTTCCCCTCTATTTTCGTCCATGATCGCATCCTCTAAAATGACTACTTGACGCAGTGTCATAAGCAGAACTCAATTTTCTCAGACATGTCTTACTGCAGGTTTCTAACGTTTCTAACGCCATGTAGCGATACACACTCTGTCAACGGTAATACATTGAAAATCAGAGACGTACATTTCGGAACATTAATTGAGGGTTGTTTAAAGATTGTCTTAGCTATAATACAATAATGGGTGCCGTGCGACAGTATGACGAACTGATTTAGTTACAGGTCGGTAAAGGCTTAACTAGTTAAACACCGTTAAGTGGAATTTGTAGGGATTCTCGCTCTTTAACTCTTAAACTTTGTGTTTAACAGATAAAGACAGTTTTATTCCGACCCTCCCAGTGAGATAGAAGTAACATTGTAACTACCTTACTTAGTAACTAGTTACTTAGTAACTAACAACTTTGTAACTAGTTACTTAGTTACAATGGTTACTTAGTAACTTAGTAACTTAGTTACAAGGGTTACTTAGTAACTTAGTAACTTAGTAGCTTAGTAACTTGTAACTGAGTGACTAGGTCGTTACATAGTTAGTCGGTAATTCAGGTACAAGGTTACTTAGTAACTTAGTGACTTAGTTACTTGGAACTAACTGATAAGTTCCTATGAAACGTGAAAACTTAGTAACTTAGTAACTTTGCCGCTTGGAGCCTTGCTAACAAGATATGTCTGACTTAGTGTGACTGAGTCACTTAGTAACCTAGTAACAATCTGCCGAACACGTGAATAGGCCTCATTAACAGAACGCGGCAATTTACTTTGCTGCGCAGCGCGGGAGATGATTAATGTCAAGAAGTGTTACAAGTGCAGCACAAGAACGATTACAAAGAGATGCCACATGAACTGTCAGATGTGTGTATGTCAAGGAGGCCCAATGTGACTGACTCCATCTCGACTTGTTGACTGCTAGGTCATTTTCTTACTTTCTCATCTGACACTCTGTCCTCAGCACGCTGAGATAAGTATTTTTGAGGAATGTGAGTCTTGGGATTGTGATATCAGGAAAATCAAGGCATTTTAGTCAAAAGTTTGAAAAATTGTCATGATTAAAGGAGATATATCAGATGTGAACAGACTTGTATTTCGCTTGTGCCGCCATTGAAATAAACATAATCAAATTTTAATCGCACGGTTCTGTGCAGTGTGCAAGAAAAACAGAAGCCATCTCCAGCTTCTCAGATTCACATGAAGGTTAAATTATCATAGGTATTGTCCAGTTTGCCAAACCAAACTTACTTCCTATGGCCAATGTTTGTTGAATAAATACCAAGCTCCAACAAGACGGGTATTTACCGATATTTCAGCGGATGCTGCTGACATTTACAATTTGGAATATTTGTTAGTAACACAGTGAAGCTCGAGTTAAATTGATTAGACGGCCAGACTAAAATAAGCCTCACCGTTGGGTATGCCCAACTTCAGTATCTCTTTTTGGCTTGTCTTGCGATGTTAAGGGAGCTAATGTAATTGTTGTATTGAAGTTAGATAAAATCACTACGTGCGAGCACATAGTTTACTCTAAAATATTCTCGTTACGTACATCTAAGTAAAGGGCAGCAATGGGCTATGGTCTTATTATTTTTGTACTATTTTACCAAGTACTTTTAATGGGGTAGAGGATTTGTAGCTGCACAAAATGCAGTTAGTTAATGATTACATTATCATCAGAAAGTCTATCTGCGGATGTAAAATGTCTTTATTCCAACAGTGCTCCACACCTTGCAGCATGAAAAAGAAGCGAGTCTATAAAATTAGATTTGATAAATATATATTTGCATTGGTTGCTAAGGAACTTATAATGTAACATTCTGGAGGAATGGAGAAAATCTGGCAAATGCTTTGCATGTCTGAAATGTAGTCTTTGACAGAATAAAGACTGGTGATACAACTTCATGAGTGGAAACATTGTAATCTATTAATTGGAGCACAAAGGTTTGTCTGCACGTGCACTCAGCACACAGCAATAGAGGTTTTAAGAAAGTGATGTATAGCAAACTCAGATTTCTCGACAAAGGGCAATTTTTGCGAACTGTGACCGTTTCGTGCTAGAAATTATCATACCATCAATGGAACACAGACATGGCATGCCATTATTGTATACCAGACTTAGTTATGTGTATTTGGATACATTAACACAGGAAGCAATACATTAGAAACTAAAATAATATTACAAATTATCACAGGTCTAATTAACATTATTAATGATAAAAATTGCTTTTGTTTAAGATGGAAGTGTCTAGGAAGAGCCGGAAACCACCAATTGTCTATAATTTGCTCGCGCCAGACTAATACAATGTCAGATAGTTTGATTATAGTAATATGCTATAAAAGTATAAAGCTACAATTAACAGTACCTACAACAAATAATAATACATTAGCTGTCAGTACAGTACACACAGGTACAGTCAATGGACAGTGTCTGTTATAGCTAACAAACAGACAGTAATGGCGGTGTTAAACTCTTCAATATAGACGTGATAACACAATCTCTATTCAACAGCGCGGCCTGTGAGACAAGATCAAATCTATTGCTGGAGACGGGGAGTCGGCGAAATCGAGAGCGAGATACCGAGATATAGAGACTACTTCTGATGGATATAGGGTGATGAAGAAAAGGCGAGCTGGTCTGGATACCGAGACCCATCTTGGTAGGAAACTGAGATTGCTAAAGAATTGGACGCTCTCTCTGGATCTTTACATGGGGTATTGAAAAGAATCGACACGTTGAGAGATTTAAAACTTCAAAATACACTGAATGAATTCCTAACACTGCTTTTACAGATCACACAGGAGTTATCACTGTGACGTTGTTGTAGCTGCTGCGAGGATTTTCTACATGACCATGGGGATGATAAGATCTATCGTCTACTGCTCTGAACTAAATCAACCTAATCTTGTATTATAACTGTCTCATATTACATGTTAACGTTCTACATTCATGTTTTGATCCTGGAAAATAGCTACCACACCTGTTTCCATGCCAGGCCTCAATATCTGTATTGAATATAAAGGTCCTCTAAGCAAAAACGCAAAGCAGGTCATGTCCTTTTCCCCACCTTGCAGTCTGATAACGAGGCCCTTATTAATGTTAAGAGTATGGCAATGTATAACATCTTCACTTCTCTCGAATCATGTGTATGTCGTGCTCACATACAGCAGCATGCGGAAAGAAAATTATCCACATGTGCTAATGTGGTAGTTAGAAAATTGGGTACCTAGAAAGAAGCGCATGATGGAAAATTGAGCTAAATAGTCGGTCGTTTTCTTGTGCTTAGATCACGTGGTTTGGTTACTCACAGCTCTAGATGTTCTAACACTCGAGACCGTGAACATATATAGTTTACTAAACCATAAAGTAAACTACAACATTTTGAAGTTTACTGTTGTGGTTTACTACATGAATCACTACAGAAAGTGCACTGTTGTAGTTTACTACATGAATTACTACAGAAAGTGCACTGTTGTAGTTTACTACATGAATTACTCTACAAAATGTCCACCATTACGACATCCTCGTTTTCTCAACAACTCTGGAATGACGACATGACCTTAATGACGACACGACGACATCTACATACTAAAGTTGACTACTTGCGTCATGCCACACTTCAGGTAAGTGAGATACAATTATGTGACACTCCAGTCATATTAGCATACCGCACACGATCCCATACACCTTAACACTAAGTAAGAAGTGTTGACAAATACCTGTAGTGGTATGTCCTGCTGATACTTGGGGATATTGACTAAGTGTGCGTGCACTTATCAAGAATAGTTTAGACAGACTTCTCTGTGATATTGACTAAGTGTGCGTGCACTTATCAAGAATAGTTTAGGACAGTACTTCTCTGTGATATTGGACTAAGTGTGCGTGCACTTATCAAGAATAGTTTAGACAGACTTCTCTGTGATATTGACTAAGTGTGCGTGTA